>QLOO01002340.1:0-27304 GCA_003313855.1 Suillus sp. MG131 | reverse complement strand
AGAAGAGAAAGTGTTCACGGTCTTGAGTGGGGTGGGGTTGCTGCGAGGGTGCGTGTGAAGGGGTTTGATGAGGCGGCTGAGATTGGTGGAGAGGATGAGATGGATGTGGTGGGGTTTGGAATGTCGGGTGGGCTTGTTGCATAATCCCATTCCCATTCCCACCTGCACTTGCGTTGCTCATACCCTTGGAACCAGACCGCGGACGCGTGCGCTGGGAATGGGCGGGCGTAGACGGTGCAACAGTTTGCGTTGACGGAGAAGGCGAATCCGGAAGATCAAGCGTCGTCCCTAAATGGTGCGGATCAGATGCACGCATGATTCGGCGCATAGCAATCGCTTCAGGGGACCGCCCGTCTTTCGTTTGCGTGGTTTTGCGTCGGATGGGTGGGACTGAAGGCTGTGCACGCGTGTCAGCAAGGGTAAGGATCGCGAGTGTGAAAGGAAATGGTAGACGAACCTCAAATACCCTCAACGTGCTTCCTCTCACATTCTCCCTATTTCCCCTATTCCCCCAATGAAGCCCAACAAGCAAGCTATAATCCATAACCCCAAGATCACTTAACATCTCGCTATCCCTCCTCAACTGCTCCGTCAAAAAGGCCCTCTTCTCTGGACCAAGCTCCAGCACCCTATTGCTGTCGATCCAGTTCAAATCCTTCTGAACTGCGCGAGGATTCTGCTCCAGCTTCGCAGGTGACACAATACGCCCAATAGTGCTCCCTTTGAGATCGTAAGATTCGTGAATGTCTTTGTGAGGGGGGAACAAGTTATTCATGATCACGAAATGAATCTTTCGTCCTCTCGGAAGCTTTACGCGATGAAGTCCATAAAATCGGCTCAATAAAGTATGAGGGTTCGCTTTGACGTGCTCCCAGTACTTCCGGAGAACGCGAAGGAGGAACTTGTGTTCTGCATGCCGGATGGTCTTGATGATGAAGCGGTAATCGCGGGAGAAGTAGAAGAAAGAGCCGCTTTTGCCCGGGGAGGTAAGTTCGGAGAGGATGTATTTAGATGTGAGGGAGAGCAAGTAGTCTGCAGGGTCCAGAGAGAAGTGGTCTTCGCGGAGTTCGCGGAAGACCCAAGGGGCATAGTCTTTAAATTTGAAGTCGTATCTCGCAGAGGGAGTGAGTTCGTTCCCGACGCTGGGAAAATGTGAGCTCAGAATGTGGAACGGAGGGGGGATACGTACATATCAAAAGAGTATTTATGCCTTGCGGTAAAATCCTGTTCAGTGAGGGGTCGTTTTATCTTTGCTTGGCATCGTGAGACCTGGGTGGAGTCAGAGCCTGCGCGCATAGAGAGGTTGAGGACGCACAGCTATCCTGATCCCCGTGAGCATGTTGTACATAAGGATGTAGTTTGCGTGATCCTCTCCTATTAAATTTCCTACCAAGGGACGCTCATCCTCTTTCTGAGCCACTTCGACGGCAGCTGCTGCTGCGACTTCGGCAGCCTGCTTTCGCTTTCTTTCACGACGAATCTGCTCTGCTTGGATCTGAATGTCATCCTCCAGTTCTCCGGTGGCGACATAAGTGGATGGAGGTGGATGGGGACGGCGTGCAGAACCTGTCGTGTTGCGGCGTACAGGACGAGCGGGTGGGTGGAGGAGACCATCTGGCTGCTGGGTCTTGGATGTGCTAGCAGTTGGGGCGTAACTGCTCGTCTGAGAGACTCTAGGGACTCTGGCAGAAAATTTTGTCTCTGTGGAAGCACGGTGAAGGTGGTCGCGTGTGCGCTGACTGTTTATAGTAGCTGTATCCAACTCTACATTGATGTCTGCCTCAATGCCTTTCGGGAGTGGGTCTGACTTGGAGAGTCTGACTGGGAACAAGGATGATAAATCGCCAGGCGGCTCGTCTACGCTGGCTGGAGGAGAAGGTGGAGGTGGACCGATTGTATCCTCACGGGGGATGCTAGGTAATGGTTTCGGCTGACGAAGGTGAACTGCGTCCCTTGTTACTTCCACTATGTGAATTTGAGTGTGAGCATGCTCCATGTCTGGGCAGATCGTCGTCGTCGGCGAAGGCGCTGTTACGAATGATGCGGCTGAGGATGAGACCAAGCTCGATTGTCGGTCCAGTGCTGACTTGGGCTCGCTGGCAGTCAGAATTGAAACGCGGTTGGCCATTCACCCAGGCTAAAAACGACGAGTTCGCCGTTGGACACGATGAGGACAGACAGTCACAGACTGGACAGAACGTTTCTCGTTGCAAGTCCAACAGCCTCAAAATAGCAGGTGGTGGCTGTGCTTCTTTCTTCGAATCACACATCGGGAAACGGCGGACTTTCGAATCATGGCACAGCTCATCAACCTGATAACATGCAAAGGCGGCCGAAATCACGCAGGGAAGACTACTCGATTTTCAATGTGCGAAGTAAGCGGGGGCCATTTCGCGGGGAGTCTGTCTGAATCTCGCGGAGATGACAGTGTGCCTATATGACTGATGTCTTTTGCGCAATTGGATAGCAGGTGCACCGTATGAATGCGTATGAGTGATGATCAATCTTGATCAAATACTAACGGTGCTCCGTACATCCAGTGCCCGTCTTTCCTAGCCCAGAAAGATGCTATCCCGACCTGCGTGATGCGGGCCCTTCGAAATGTGCCTTCTACTTTCATCAAGCATGAATGTGTCTCACCGTGTACCAGACAATGTTTGGCCTGTTTTAGTCTTGCACGCTACGGTTGCCTTTGTTTCCACGTCCTCGGTCACCTGATGACTTGTGCACATTCAGACTCGAATGTTTTGGCTCTGCGGGCATCGTTTTCGGCGGTCTGTATTGTTTGCACTATGATTATACATGTTGCCTTGGTGTGCTAAACGAGTACTGAGTATGTCTCTACACAGTAGCAAGGTCGGGTCAACATGACAGCATGCAAGACCTCGACCTGAGTCCCATAAGCCCAGTCGACACAATTTTCATCACCGTCCACCAGTGCTAAATCACTTATTCCATGAGTAGGACGCAAGTGGTCGTCATATACGCGCGGAACATCACAACTAATACATGTCGAAGTTAAGCAGAGCTGGCTCACCTGGCTGATGAACCATTACCATCACATCACCCATTTGCTCCTTCCTTTCGTTCTCGCTAGTGTTCAACCAGAACAATTATCGCGCTCTTTCAACCGAGAATATGCACCGCCCAATATCTTCGAACCAAGATAGGTGACTGTTCTCATCCAATCCACAGGTCTGCATCATCCGCACAGATGGGATATAAGTCCAAGCAGTGACCATCCAGGATTGATGAAGCTATTAACTTCGATGGGTGCATGTGTCTGCGCAGGTGAGTTGGATCAGTACAGTTTCTAACACGATATTGATTCCATTGGCAGTGATTAATTGAGGTTCTGTGGTGCAGAAGGACTTGGACGCTTGGAGCTTGAAGGATGGGTGGTATGACTCGGAAGCCGTGAGTCAGCTTGACTGGCCCGGCTCACACGGACTCGAGCAGAAGTAAGGTTGCAAACGAGTCGAGTACACAAGAACTTTGGTGAACATTCCAGTCGACAACTTGTAACACGAAAATAACAATCAAGCGCAATAATCTCAGGGTCATTGTTACAAAAAAGAGGGTGAAAGAGGATCGCAGATCAAGAACTTGTAAATATATACCAAATGACAGCAATACGACGTAGGACTACACACCAATATGTATGAAAACCATCCTCTGCTCCAGCGGCACTTTCGTCTTCACAGCGTGTGTAGCACGGTTCAGTGCCCAAGCCGCCTTCGTACAGTCCATAACACCTTCCTCCTTCGGATGGAACATATACTTGTAAAAAGCCTCGACGACGTGCTTCGCGACAGAATCGTCGACCTCCCACAGCGTGCCAACGACACTCTTGAACCCTGAAAACTGAAGACCAGCTGCGAGATGAATGACCTCGTCTGGCGTCTCTTGATCCCCCACGGCGGTATGACAAGCAGATAAGAAAGCAAACTCGGCTTGCGGAACATCTCTCGCCATGATATCGAGCAGCGTCAGATGCTCGTCTCTCATGACGAAGTGCGAATTGTAAGGCTGCGTAGGGTCCTGCTTGCCATGACAAGCGAGGTGCACCCACGTGTTCTCTTCAAAAGCTTGGAGTGCACCTGCTCGTGTGGCTGCATCACCAGAAATAGTGGTACGGCTGGCAGTCGCAGGGACGAGCTCATGAACGAGCTCGAGCTCGCTGTCGACAGCCAACAGCGCCTTGCCTTTCCCTGCACCCGGCTGGCCCTGTCCGATTGCCACGAAGGACGGAGTGACACGCTTCTTCATCGACTGTCTGGATCTGACCAGAGCCGAAAGTGTGGGCGTGTAGGAACAGATGTAGAGATCCTCCAGGCACGGCTCCTTGGAGCGATCAGCCTTTGTTATAAATGGGTTGGCCGCATGGAGAGGAATGGACGTGAAAGCTGCGGTTGGACACAGCCAGATTCGAGACCGGCGCTTTAGCTTAAGGACGTTCTCGAGTACATTGACGATGGGTAGTATAATCTCATCCCATACTATCCGCAAGAGTACTATGAGATCTGTTCTCGTCTCCGCTGGGTTCATCCGAGACGCGTGTCGTAATGCCCTGGTGAAGCGATCCTTGAGAATGACCAGGTCTGCGAGAGCGATAGATGGCAAGGGAACATGATGGGGATCTCCTGATGTCGGGACGATGATGGCGCTGCATGAGTACTGACTGGCAACGAGAATGATGACTGGGCCATGGCGTGCTGCCACCTGCAGGTCCTCGTATGCAGGTGGCAGTAAAAACCGCGAGAACTCTTGAATATTACGGATATCAGCCACTGCAGCTTCCCATTGCCTCGTAAGTCCCCTGTACTCTGTTGCTGCCCGATCAGCAGCAGCTCTGTTTGTGATGGTTGCAGAACTCTGGGCGGCATCGGAAATACGCTTGCTCAGCTCCAAATAATCGTGCGCCAGTTTCGGATTTGCTGACTCGAGGTCTTCAACCGGAGTTTTGAGTCGGGATGCCAGTGACCATTGCTGGCCACGACCCTGTTCTGCGAGTTCAACTGCTTGTCGTAGATTGCCACGACGTATGGCACATGAGGCTGCATCTACAGGAAGTGATCGTGCATCGCCAAATGCACTTGCAGCCTCGCGCCGTGAGATAATAGACGAGCGCGTCATGACGTGGCCGTTGAAAAGCTCAAAACACGTTTGGTATGCTTCGAGGGCAGATTCATGTTGATGGACTTCTGCTTGGCGAGCCCAGTTAATAGCGCTTGTGATACGTCTCGGAAATCCTTCAGCAGGATGTCTTGATGCGAGCCTGAAGTTCTCTATAGCGAGTGACAAATCAGCAGGTTTGAGTTGTATTCGGTAACGAGACAGATAGGCCACCCGCAGCCACACGTAGCTGCCATGCCTGTCCGGGTGCAGTGAAGGCAGAGACGCCAGTGCTTCTTGACAGAGAGTAATGGCCTCCTCAACATCTTCATTCTTCTGAGTTTGCGTGAAACGAGAGCAGAGCGCCGAGCTCAAATTGTAAAGAGCTCTATGGCGCGTTGGATCGTCAAGCCGCGTTAATCGAAGGGATTCGCGATACCGATCAATGGCCTCGTTGAGATCATCGCTGACATGCATTTTGTCATGTCTGGTTTTGAGCGCGAGGGCAAGGTTGTGAAGCGTGGTGTCACGAGTTGGATGCCCAGGTGGGCACAATGTCAGTGCCTCGCGATAGAGGCTGATAGCTCGGGTGCTATCATCAATGTCACCGCGTTTGATGAAACGGGTGACGAGGGCGCCCCCTAGGTTGTCCAATGAGCAATCACGAGATTCGTGCCCAACAGGGCATAGGCGCAGCGCTTCTTCGTACAAAGAGATGGCTTCATCGAGGTCATTAGGTTTGCCTTGGTGATCAAAGCGGATACAGAGTGACAAGGCCAAGTTATTCAAGTAGGGATCACGGCAAGGATGTCCCTCGGGGCACAGAAACACGGCTTCACGACAAAATTGTATGCCTTCGTCTAAATCATCAATGTTGCCGCGTTGTATGAACCGTGATTGGAGAGCAGCTGAAAGCTTGCTAAGTGCTCTTGGACGGTGTCGATGACCCAGAGGACAGAGCTTGAGGACGATTCGTCCAAGGCAGATGCCTTCATCGGATCCGTCTGTTGGAAGATTGTTGCATCCGTCAATCACATAATCGACACCATTTTTCCCCGCAGCGATGCTACGAAGGTAGGTGCCCTCTGCACAGAGAGGCAGTAGCTCATGGTAGAGTTGGGCGGCTTCGCGGATGTCGGCAGCAGTATCTTTCTTGTTGTGGCGCCAAAGTAGCGCTTCGGTGAGATTATATAGAGATAGGGAATGATCGGGATGGCGCTGCGGACGCAATGCAAGAGCGTCGCGGAAGAGGGAAGTGGTAGTGTCAATGTCTTGCAGATTATCTCGAATATAACATTTAAGGCGGGCCCACGCGAGGTTGGTGAGAGCTGCTGCATGGTCAGGATGGCTGATCGGACACTGGTCCAGAACCAACTCAAAATGCTCTACAGCAGCATTCAGGTGAGAGACCGTCCCGCTCATCATGTATTCGGCAAATTGCGAATGGCCTGCATCTGTGTGTCGGGTAATCTCGCAGTCTGCGAGGGACTACAGTTGGCGTTCCATCAGCAAAAGCCAACAGCAAAGACCAGCGTCACTCACATCAGACAGTGCGTCGTCCTGATTGTCGCAAGCATGTACAGCGGTGGCCTTCAGCTTAAGGGAAGGGTGGACACCACACACGGGTGGAAAGAATAAATCTACGAGATGTGAGTATATGTGCGTGGACGATGAGGGAATCACTCACTAAAAGGTTCATCTCCATGATTGAGCAGCTCATCCCACAATATATGAAGTTTGCCGATGACTTCTCCACTGCCTAGCATTCGATCGGCCTCATAAGACGCCCTGATCTCCACCGACAATACAGGTGAGGCATGTGATGGTCTAAACCGAAGATCAGTTCTTGATTCGTGCCTGGAAGTTACCAAGGACTTTACAGAGTCACAGCATCCCCCCACGCTACAGAATTGTAGGATGATAAGACACCGATGGCCGATTGCCAGCGTCTTTGGGAGTCGACATTGATGGGCACGTAAATACCAGCGGGCATGCGCAAGGAGGGGACCTTGAGATTTTTTCCGCTGATGACTGTGGATAGGGCATGAGGACCACGAAACAAATCGAAAGGTAATACGAAGTGACACACGTTCAAGTCTGATACATTGGTTTTCTGAGCGACTAGACATGATAGCGTGATGAAGCAAAATGACGAGGATCGAGGATGGACCAAGTGGTGGGGTGAATGGGCGGGAGTGGAAGACGGGGCCAGAGATATGGAGACTGGATAGAGTTCAGCTGAGGGAGACAAGAGGTTGAGGGTTTAGGCCCAGGTCGTGCTGCACGTGTATTTCCGCATTGTCAAGGGATGTTCGGCACGATAGACGCTGATATGATTGCAGTGCTGAGAATGGCGATCACCGGCCAGAATTAGCAGAAGAATGTGTTTGAGAAGTGTAGACAAAGGCATGGTCAGTCAACAGCGAAAGCGGCCCACCAATTGCAAGGTCAAAGGAGGACTGCAAATCTCAGGTATGGTTGCTGCTCCTAGACTATGGAGTCGGTAGTACCACTCATTTAGCACACGAATATCATGGGAGAATATCTGAGTGTATTTCCTAAGGAAATGGCAAATGCAACTATGCAAACTTGCAAACTGCACGCACTTGCACAAAGTACGCTGACAGTGGCAAGGGGGTGTGCGAGAAGATGAAGCCGATATATTGATGCGATATAACAGGACTCGGAGCGGACGAGGAGTCAAATAAACTCGAGATGGAGCCTTCGTGCCTGACTTTTCCCGCAACACGGTTCAGTATCAGTTGATGTGACTTTTTCCTCGTCATCGTCGTCAGCGCATCAGCAATCACTTTCCCGATAAATCTCTCATCGACCGAACGAATGAGTCAGTCTATTGCACCGAGTCTCATTTACTTACCTCACTCACAGGCCACACCCAAGTATATTGTACCTGTTGTTAACCCTTGCAGGACGGGTTATATAAAGGCTGCTAACGTGCCAGCGCTGTCTTGCAGAATCATCTTTCTCCCAACTCAACTTGCGATTTGACGTTGGTTATTCCGCAGTAATAAGCGACCTTGATCAACACCCAGCGGACAGCATCTACCAGAGACATACTTCAATTGACCTCGGAGTTTCAATATAATGCGCCAGTCCTACATGCTGATCACAGCATGATCAACTTTCGCTATTGTCGAACTTCATGGAACGATGCACTATACCCGATTTCGCCTCGCATTCCTATCACGCCTGCCCTACCACTACCGCCTCTTTTCTAGAGGAATCACTAATTACATGTTCAGCATCGTCGTTCGGGACTCCTGGTCCTCGCACTCCAGTTGTCAGATACGTTATAGGTATCTGTGTTCTTGTATAAAGTGGCCACATCGTTTACACAATAAGGTTTGTCCCATAAGCGATCTCACTGTAGCGCACAGATAGTCAAATGATAGTACGATGGCCTGTTCCAGAGGTGAGGAAACAAGGCTCCGCTATACCCGAGTGTATAAGGGACTCGTCCACTGCAGCCTCACGTGCATGCTCTACAACCCAGCCGTGGAAAACGAGGTGGCTCAGGCGTCTGTGGTTGGGAAGGGTTTTGAGATATCCGCGCAGATGGGAGAGGCGAAGCGGGACGGGATGCTGCTAATCCATGTCACTGCAGTTGTCCCAGCCAACCTTCGAATGTGTTCGAGTCGGAGCATTTCCTGTGCCAGATCGCTCAGTAAGATGTGGCTGAGTGTTGGGACAAGCTTGATGCCTTGGAAGCAAGGGGAGAAGTTCTTTTTGAAAGGAGGGAGCGTGCCGACCTTTGCTCTTCAACTGCGTATGACCGTGGAGACTCAACTGGAAGTTCCAAGTATCTGATTCTAAGTCACGATGACCTGGAAACGAGTTGCTGGCGTTGCCTTCCTCAGTATCGGCGAGTGCAAGGTTAAAGTTCTGGATGAAACACAATAAACTGACTGCGAGTTGCCAACGCATACTTACAACAAGAATCAAGAGCATAAAGACTAGTGCACGGGTGCTATTTATTTCCCTATAAGTCCAACGAGTCCATTTCTCGAAGGGAGCGAAGCATTAGAACTAAGAAGAACACGAATAGGGAGTATAGTGAGTCCATGCGGTGCGAGTTGTGCGGGTGAGTTCGCGCACGTGAAAGAGGAGAACGGTGCACGAGCCTGAGAAAGCTTGTATGGGCGAACATCGTTACTCCAGCTGCGTCAAAGGGATTGGCATTGTCTATTTGAAGATAGCAGTTATACCTCGAGCTTGTCGCGGAGCTGGACATGGAAATCATATCAGCAACGTGGGCTGAGGTGATGTGCGAATGAAACATCTTGAAAGGTATCGCTGGCAAGACCGGGTGGGGAGTAGAAGTCGTTGACAAATGAATCGTGCGCAACGCAGCTAAGACCAGAAGCCAACGGTGGTATTGACTTATCAATGGTGCTCGCATCTGAAGTCAATAAGTAGCTATGCTTGCTAATTTGATGGTGTCCTGTGTGTCGTCGATAGGACAGGAATCACACACAATCAGATATCGAAAAAATCTACAAGTCCATGACAAGAAAACATCCTGTAATGAGGAACAAAGAAGCAACTGGCAGCTCTATGCACTTGTTTGGTGAATCGAAGTCGCGGTATTCGGGATATCGCCACCGTTGCTGGGAGTATCCACATTAGTAATGCGCCGAGTGACCTCAGACAGTGTGTCTGGACTTACAGGAGCGGGTATTTATATGTTCTCGCGGACAGGACGTAGGGGTGATGAAACAGTGAACTGCAGGATCCAGAACTGATCAAGCGAGGAACAACGTCAAAGACGATACATTAGATTCCCACAACCAGTATACAGCGAATGTTTAATTTCAAATGTCAACGTCCGCCAATTAAGCAGACAGTGGGTATATCCGTACCATTTCCTTGAGGATGACGCTGATTCGTCTCACAGGCTTGATCTCACAACAGAAAGAGTGATATTCCTCGGTCAACATTCCAACTCTGTTTCTACGCTCTCCTATGCACATGAAATCAGTGTGTCTTTCAATCCCATATCTTCTTAACTCTTTCTAATTATAACCTACCAGATACGCTCATCTCTGGCTCATGGGACCAATCTCTTTGTTTCTGGGATCCCCGCGCACCAAAAGCAGATGTATCGAATCATACGCTCCCTGAACGCGTTTGCCACATGGACATAGTGAACAACACACTCGTCGTTTCCATGGCCTCGCGTTTGTTTCCATATATATGACGTACGAACGAATATCCGAGCCCGCGCAGACGAGAGGGAGCAGTTTGAAATTCACGATGAGAAGTTTTGCGTGTATGGCGGATGGGCAGGGTGAGTCTATCTTTGTCCCTTTCGTATTTAGGGGTAACATGCTTTATGTTTTCACTCGTAGGTTATGTGATTGGCTTATCGGCGTGGAGTACTTTGACACAAGTCCAGAAGTCTAGGATACGAAATATGGGTTCAAGTGCCACAGACAGAGTATCAAGGATGTGGATCACGTCCGGCCGGTTAATGCACTCGCATCTCACCCAGCGTATGTGTCTTTCCGTTCTTTTTGGCCGTTGTTGATCAGCTCACCCATACCATGCGATCAGGCACAACACATTCGCATCTGCAGGGTCAGACGGCACCTCTCCATCTGTGACCATAAAGTCAAGAAACACCTTAGACAGTATCTGAAATATGCATCCGCGACTCGCAGTATCGCGTTCAACTGCGATGGCACACGTCTAGCAGTGGGTGTGAGTTATGCGTAGGATGAAGGGGAAGAGGATTTTAAAAAAGAAGGCGGTACGGTCGGAGCAGTTTGGGTGCGCAAGGTTGGCGATGAGGTCAAGGTGCGTGATTTCTTTCTTACTTGATTTTCTGTCCTGTATTGATGACTCTTTTCTTTAGCCTATGCAGGGCGGCTGGCTGATGGAGTGGATACTATTGAACGCCGTGATGTATTACATTTTGTGCTAATGAATTTGCCTCACAACTTCGGCTCGCCAGTATGGTTCCACATGAATGTGAGTTAGTACTGATATCCGCAATATCTACGGTGCAGTGCAGGGTGGGGCCCATTGGTGAGATGGATGCTTATCTGAAGACCCTCTTCTCAAGTTTAGGGTTGCCATCAAGCCAAGACTCACCAATGCTCTCTAGTTCGAGGAAACATGAACTTTCCAGAACGCACTGTTCTACGCGCTCGGCTGTCCATGCCAACCACCATCCAACGTGTTGCTTCGGCTGAGAAAGGCCAGAACTCCTTGTCTGTTCGAATTGTTGCTCTATCAGTCCGGTATCATTGGTGCTATCAGGGAATAACTCATCTGAGCTTTGAATCGTTCACCAGTGGCATCATACAGAGTTGGATCAATTGATCATGGTGCTGGTGTCCAGGTTATCCAAGGGAACGACTCAAGCACGACTGGAGAGTAGCTTGCTGCCTTGGTTCAAGTTCGGCTGCCTGGACTCAAAAGTCCATCATTACACCTCATCGTTGTCGACAACCACGGCCTCTTCCAATAGGCCCGACTATATACATCAGTTCATTGTAACGAGTCGAATTTCACATGTCGCAGCAGCAATCAATATCTGCAGAAGAAGGCTACCGACGTTGTGCTGCAAAGGAAGATGTCATCCAAAGATGTCCGGTATGGCTGCTCGAATGTCATCCTGTGCCAATCACCCTCATGGTGGTGATTCATCCCGCTGGCCAAAATTCTTGAATAGGTGCGTTTCGACCTTTCATGTGTATTAGCACCAGAAACGAGCAGCTATCCTATTCGAACGTCCTGGTCGTCCACTCGTCGCACCGCATCATGTACGATGACGGCACTTGACCAATTCGTTTCTGGTGCTCCAAGCATCTCGTTTCAGTATCACCCTGCGCGGAAGGCGGGTGCGATTCTACTGGTATAGCCAACTGATCTAGCACTCGACAAGTGACCTTTCGTACAGGACGCCAATTTCCCTCGCTGGCTAATGGAACCGAGGGGATCCAACGAGTGGTGGGAGGACGCGATGGGAAACCGGTGACCTGTCAGAGGACGTTCCCTTGTGAGTGTTCATGTCACACATGATCGAAACAACCATCATGAAACACCTCGACCTCAGTCCCATAAGCCCAGTCGACGCAATTTTCATCATCGTCCACCAGTGCTAAATCAGCTATTCCATGAGTAGGACGCAAGTGGTCGTTTCATTTGCACGGAACATCACAACTAACACATCAAAGTTAAGCAGAGCTGGCTCACCTGGCTGATGAACCATTACCATCACATCACGCATTTTCCCCTTCCTTTCGTTCTCGCTAGTGTTCACCCAGAACAATTATAGCGCTTTTTCAGCCGAGGATATGCACCACCCAATATCTTCGAACCAAGATAAGTACCGTCGTTCTCGTCCAATCCACAGATCTGCGTCATCTGCACAGATAGATATAAGTCCAAGCAGCGACGATCCAGGACTGACGAAGCTATTAACTTCGATGGGTGCATGCGTCTGCGCAGGTGAGTTGGATGGGGACTACTTCTAACACGATATTGATTCCATTGGCAGTGATTAATTGAGGTTCTGTGGTGCAGAAGGACTTGGACACTTGGAGCTTGAAGGATGGGTGGTATGACTCGGAAGCCGTGAGTCAGCTTGACTGGCCCGGCTCACACGGACTCGAGCAGAAGTAAGGTTGCAAACGAGTCGAGTACACAAGAACTTTGGTGAACATTCCAGTCGACAACTTGTAACACGAAAATAACAATCAAGCGCAATAATATCAGGGTCATTGTTACAAAAAAGAGGGTGAAAGAGGATCGCAGATCAAGAACTTGTGAATATATACCAGACGACAGCAATACGACGTAGAACTACACACCAATATGTATGAAAACCATCCTCTGCTCCAGCGGCACCTTCGTCTTCACGGCATGTGTAGCAAGGTTGAGTGCCCAGGCCGCCTTCGTACAGTCCATCACACCCTCCTCCTTCGGATGGAACATATACTTGTAAAAAGCTTCGACGACGTGCTTCGCGACAGAATCGTCGACCTCCCACAGCGTGCCAACGACGCTCTTGAACCCCGAAAACTGGAGACCAGCTGCGAGATGAATGACCTCGTCAGGCGTCTCTTTATCCCCTACGGCGGTATGACAAGCGGATAAGAAAGCAAACTCGGCTTGCGGAACATCTCTCGCCATGATATCGAGCAGCGTCAGATGCTCGTCTCTCATGACGAAGTGCGAATTGTAAGGCTGCGTAGGGTCCTGCTTGCCGTGACAAGCGAGGTGCACCCACGTGTTCTCTTCAAAAGCTTGGAGTGCACCTGCTCGTGTGGCTGCATCGCCAGAAACAGTGGTACGGCTGGCAGTCGCAGGGACGAGCTCATGAACGAGCTCGAGCTCGCTGTCGACAGCCAACAGCGCCTTGCCTTTCCCTGCACCCGGTTGACCCTGTCCGATCGCCACAAAGGACGGAGTGACATGCTTCTTCATCGACTGTCTGGATCTGACCAGAGCCGAAAGTGTGGGCGTGTAAGAACAGATGTAGAGATCCTCCAGGCACGGCTCCTTGGAGCGATCTGCCTTTATTATAAATGGGTTGGCCGCATGGAGAGGAATGGACGTGAAGGCTGCGGTTGGACACAGCCAGATTCGAGACCGGCGCTTTAGCTTAAGGACGTTCTCGAGTACCTTGATGATGGGCAGTATAATCTCGTCCCATACTATCCGCAAGAGTACTATTAGATCCGTTCTCGTCTCCGCTGGGTTCATCCGAGACGCGTGTCGTAATGCCCTGGTGAAGCGATCCTTGAGAATTACCAGATCTGCGAGAGCGATAGATGGCAAGGGAACATGGTGGGGATCTCCTGACGTCGGGACGATGATGGCGCTGCACGAGTATTGACTCGCAATGAGGATGATGACCGGGCCATAGCGTGCTGCCGCTTGTAGATCTTCATACAAAGGTGGTAGCAGGAACCGCGAGAACTCTTGAAGATTACGGATCTCAGCCACTGCAGCTTCCCATTGCCTTGTAAGTCTTCTATACTCTGTTGCTGCCCGATCAGCAGCAGCCCTGTCGGTGATGGTTGCAGAACTCTGGGCGGCATCGGAAATACGCTTGCTCAGCTCCAAATAGTCGTGCGCAAGTTTCGGATTTGCTGACTCGAGGTCTTCAACTGGAGACTTGAATTGAGATGACAGTGACCATTGCTGGCCACGACCCTGTTCTGCGAGTTCAACTGCTTGTCGTAGATTGCCACGACGTATGGCACATGAGGCTGCATCTACAGGAAGTGATTGTGCATCGCCAAACGCACTTGCGGCCTCGCGCCGTGAGATAATCGACGAGCGCGTCATGACGTGGCTGTTGAAAAGCTCAAAACACGTCTGGTATGCTTCAAGATCAGATTCGTGTTGATAGACTTCTGCTTCGCGAGCCCAGTCAATAGCCTCTGTGATACGTCTCGGAAATCCTTGAGTAGGATGTCTTGATGCGAGCCTGAAGTTCTCTATAGCGAGTGACAAATCAGCAGGGTCGAGTTGTACTCGGTAACGAGACAAATAGGCCACCTGCAGCCACACATAGCCGTCATGCCTGTCCGGGTGCAGTGAAGGCAGAGACGCCAGTGCTTCTTGACAGAGAGTAATGGCCTCCTCAACATCTTCATTCTTCTGAGTTTGCCTGAAACGAGAGCAGAGCGCCGAGCTCAAATTGAGAAGATTTCTATGGCGCTCTGGATCGTCAAGCCGCCTTAACTGAAGGGATTCGCGGTACCGATCAATGGCCTCGTTGAGATCATCGCTGACATGCATTTCGTCATATCTGGTTTTGAGCGCGAGGGCAAGGTTGTTAAGCGTGGTGTCACGACTTGGATGCCCAGGTGGGCACAATGTCAGTGCCTCGCGACGGAGGCTGATAGCTCGGGTCATATCATCAATGTCACCGCGTTTGATGAAACGGGTGACGAGGGCGCCCCCTAGGTTGTCCAATGAAGAATCACGAGATTCGTGCCCAGCAGGGAGCAGGCGCAGCGCTTCTTCGTACAAAGAGATGGCTTCATCGAGGTCATTAGGTTTGCCTTGGTGATCGAAGCGGCGCACGAGTGACAAGGCCAAGTTATTCAAGTAGGCAACACGGTCAGGACATCCCTCGGGGCACAGAGACACGGCTTCACGACCAAATTGTATGCATTCGTCTAAATCATCAATGTTGCCGCGTTGTCCGAACCGTGATCTGAGAGCGCTTGAAAGCCTGTCAAAGGCATATGGACGGTGTCGATGACCCAGAGGACAGAGCTCGAGGACGATTCGTCGAAGGCAGATGTCTTCATCGGATCCGTCTCTTGGAAGTTTGTTGCATCCGACAATCACATAATCGACGCCATTTGTCCCTGCCGCGATGCTACGAAGGTAGGTGCCCTCTGCACAGAGAGGCAGTAGCTCATGGTAGAGTTGGGCGGCTTCGCAGATGTCGGCAGCAGTATCTTTCTTGTTGTGGCGCCAAGTCAGCGCTAAGGTGAGATTATATAGAGATAGGGAATGATCGGGGTGGTGCTGCGGACGCAATGCAAGAGCGTCGCGGAAGAGGGAAGTGGTAGTGTCAATGTCTTGCAGATCATTTCGGACGTAACCTATAAGGCGGGCCCACGCGAGGTTGGTGAGAGCTGCTGCATGGCCAGGGTGGGTGACCGGACACTGGTCCAGAACCAACTGAAAATGCTCTACAGCGGCATTCAGGTGAGAGACCGTCCCGCTTGTCACGTATTCGGCAAATTGCAAATGGCCTGCATCTGTGTGTCGAGTAATCTCGCAGTCTGCGAGGGACTACAGTTGGCGTTCCATCAGCAAAAGCCAACAGCAGAGACCAGCGTCACTCACATCAGACAGTGCGCCATCCTGATCGTCGCAAGCATGCACAACGGTAGCCTTCAGCGTAAGGGAAGGGTGGACACCATGCACGGGTGGGAAGGATAAATCTACGAGATGTGAGTATATGTGCGTGGACGATGAGGGAATCACTCACCAAAAGGTTCATCTCCATGATTGAGCAGCTCATCCCACGATATTTGAAGTTTGCCGATGACTTCTCCACTGCCTAGCATTCGATCGGCCTCATAAGACGCCCTGATCTCCACCAACAATACAGGTGAGGCATGTGATGGTCTAAACCGAAGATCAGTTCTTGATTCGTCCCTGGAAGTTACCAAGGACTTTACAGAGTCACAGCATCCCCCAACGCTACAGATCTGTCGGATGATAAGACACCGATGGCCGACTTCCAGCGTCTTTGGGAGTCGACATTGATGGGCACGTAAATACCAGCGGGCATGCGCAGGGAGGGGACCTTGAGATTTTTTCCGCTGATGACTGTGGATAGGGCATGAGGATCACGAAACAAATCGAAAGGTAATACGAAGTGACACACGTTCAAGTCTGATACATTGGTTTTCTGAGCGACTAGACATGATAGCGTGATGAAGCAAAATGACGAGGATCGAGGATGGACCAAGTGGTGGGTGAATGGGCGGGAGTGGAAGACGGGGGCAGAAATATGGAGACTGTGGATAGAGTTCAGCTAAGGGAGGTAAGAGGTTGAGGGTTTAGGCCCAGGTCATGCTGCACGTGTATTTCCGCATTGTCATGAAGGGCTGTTCGGCACGATAGACGCTGATATGATTGCAGTGCTGAGAATGGCGATCACCGGCCAGAATCAGCAGAAGAATTAGTGTTTGAGAAGTGTAGACAAAGGCATGGTCAGTCAACAGCAAAAGCGGCCCACCAATTGCAAGGTCAAAGGAGGACTGCAAATCTCAGGTATGGTTGCTGCTCCTGGACTATGGAGTCGGTAGTACCACTCATTTACCACACGAGTGTCACGGGAGGGTGTTTGAGTGTATTTTTCCTAAGGAAATGGCAAATGCAATGATGCGGACTGCTCAAAAACGGTGCGCACTTGCACGAAGTACACTGACGTGGCAAGGGAGCCAGACAGTTTACGAGACGACACCGTTCGGTATTTGCCGATGTGACTTTTTCTCAACAACGAGCGTCATCGTCGTCAGCAATCACTTTCCCAAGAAATCTTTCATATTCGACAGAAATGAATCTGTCAGTCTATTGTACCAAGTCTCATTTACCCACCTTCGCTCACAGGCCACACCTATGTATACTGTATCTTTTGTTAACCCTTGCCACAAGAGAAGGAGAAGGCTGCTAACGCGCCAGCGCTGTCTTGCATTCCTCTGTAAAAAAACCAACCCAACTTGCGATTTGACGTTGGTTATTACATCCATGTGTTTGATTCTAAGCCACATTGATACGAAAACCAGTTGCTGGCGTTGCCCTTCTCAGTACCGGTGAGCTGCGAGGTTGAAGTTCTGGATGGAACACAAGCATAAACGGCTACGAGCTGCCAACGTCTTCCACGATGCTCCGAGACTTGCACATGCTGTCCCTTCCAGCCTCTGACGTGCCAATTTCGCTAATGTGACTGACCTTGACATTGAACTTAATCCGCTTCTCCCGCCGCTTACTTAGTGTAATCATATTAGCGTCTATCGTGCTGAACAGTCATCAACAACGAACACACATGCAACGACTTCATCCGCAGTTCTTATATCTCTACTTCCCGTCTTCTCCATCTGTTCATTTCACCCACCGCTCAGCCCATTCTCGATCTGACTTCATCGCATCATCATGCCCAGTAGCTTGGAAGGCCAATTCATCAGACTTGAAGGTGAGTCACCGCATGTCATTACTCTCTTATCCGTTTCGTGATCCTCACGCTATATTTATAGTCATCGGTGGAAAGCGCATTCCCGCTTGTATCTATCTGTCCATCAACATCGACTCAAGAAGACGCTGGAAATCAGCAATTAGAGTCCTATCATCCGACGAATCAGTAGCGTGGGGCAATCCCGTGATCCTGTAAAGTTCATCGAGACTTTTAGACGCGACTCAAGGACTGATCTTTGTAGATCATTAGATGCTTTGCCCACGTTATCACTAAATATCAGGGCATCTTTCGAGCTCGACCGAATGCTGGGCAATGGAGAACTCACTGGAGAACTCGAAACGACGTAGGTTAAGCTACTTGATCACGGAGATGAGCCTTACAGTGAGCAACCAAATCATCGATTCACGCACGTCTACTAACATCTGGTAGATCTCTCCTTCCCACCCGTTTGTGGTGTCTGTCCTTCGCTCGCTCTGAAGGCTGCTGTTGTACGTTCTTGCTATAATCAGGACACCGCACTATTTGACGTGAGCCATATCAACCGTGGTGTTAGATGTTTCTGACGGAACGTTAACTGCAGCCCTCAGCAGACTGCGAGATTGCTCGAGACACAGATGCAGGCCACGCCCGATTGCTGAATATGTTTAAGCAAGAGCGTCTCTTATCTGAATGATGCTATAGAGCATTTTTAGGTGGTTCTGGATCAGTGTCCGATCGACCATCCTGACCGTGCAGCGGCTCTCACCAATTTTCCGTGGGCCCGCCTCAAAGGCTATCAAAACATCGTCTCTGTCACTTCTCTGTTCCGCGAAGCCCTTGCATTACATCCGCAGGGCCACCCCTATCATTCATTACCGCTTTATCACCTCACCTCAGCGCTAATTTGGCGCTACATCAAGCAGGACAAATGTTATATTCGAGATCTTGTCGATCGGACAACGGTGGTGGTGGTACGTGCGGGCCTTTCTTGAGAGATAGGGCAAATGTGCCATGCCAAATGGCTAAAATGAAAAGCAAGGTAGATGTTCGGAGTTGGATGACCTTGCAAACTCTGCTAGTGGGCGGTAAGCAGTAGTAGTGTTACCTTCGACATAGAATGACGCCTGAGATCAGAAGCACGTGAAGTACCAGGGATGAATATTCTTCCAGTTTTGTTGAGATTGTTAGAATAGCGGGCGATATTTACTATAAGATTTGTAGCAGGGAGGGTGGATAGCTACTCGTCTGGATGACTCTGGAGACTCGCAGAGAATTGTCTGTGAAAGCACGGATTGCGAGCACTAATACCAGACTGTTTATGGCAGTATCGGCTGCATCAAGTGCGCATCATTCCCATGAGTAGCCCACAAAGAAACAATGTGGATTACAACAAGTGGCATTACATACACAAGATATATCTCAACCTGGATTAATAAATGGATTTCCAACACTGACGTCGCTCACGGAAGGTTGAATCTCGTACATCATCAGCCGTTGATGAGGAAATTCCAGCCAATCTAATAACAGAGTTCATCGGGTGCGGAAAAATTCCCAAGCAGTCCGAGAGTAGCCTGAATCGGATTTCAGATCCACGAAGGATTCCATGAACCACGAAGTGAGCTCAAGGACAAGCCAGTCCTATTGCATGATACAATCAGCTGCACACATGAATAATTGTTATATCCAGGCGTAAGCGACATTGATTGCTCTGGTATCGGACTCGCGCCTTGAGCTCGCGGGAAGCAGTGACCTGAGGTAGCCTTGTCATCATTCCTACAGTATCCCTCAGGTTGAGTGCCGTCTTGACTGTGACAGGTGCAGACGCGATAGCCACGACTGACTGCTAACCAACAGAAGCAAGCTCGCCTGATCCCTGCGACACCTTTCAGAGGCTTTATTTTCACACTCTTCCTTGAACAGAATGTCCGGAATATGGGAGACGAAACTGCCTTTTGGTGCATCGCGCAGTTGATGAGCCTCGCTAGAGCCAACCGAGGGAGATTAGAATATTCAGACCTTAGCCTGTTCAAGAATTTGGATGGTGGAGTAATTGCAAACCCGTGTGGTTGGTTGCCAATGGAGTTCAAATGATAGTTTCGAAAGTCCGATGGCAGCGATGTTCGCGTCCTTCAAATTTTATCATCTCAAAGACCGACAACATTTGACCCGTTTTAGTTAGTCTCGCAAGCCTTGCAATTGCATCTTCGAACGTCGAGTCAGTCTCTACGACATGTTCAACTCACAGAACTGTCCGATCCCCCTGTTGGCACCATTTCCTGCGGTTTGCATTGTTTGCCCTGTGACTCATTCAGTGAATTACGCTGGATTATACATTTTGCCTTGGTGTACATGTGCTAAATGGGTACTATTAAGTATGTCTGTAATGAAAGCCTGACACTGATCACAGTAGCATTGAAGGTCGGGCCAACATAACAGGATGCTCTGAGACTCACATGTCCTCCAATCCGACGCAGGTGTATTTCTCTAACTGACATTGACATTGCCCACTTCTCTATGTAGCTTATGCTTCTTCCCAACTTCTCCCGCTAATCTTTGCTTTTAACCTTTGTGCTTAATACGATCATATCAGCGTCTATTGTGCCGGACAGCCATTCCACATGACCTGGATCATCAGTTTCTCCACTTCCTCCCTCCTGAGCTTCATCCACAGTCCCTTATCTCTACCTCCCGTCTTCCCTACCCTCCATTCCTCTTACAGCTCAGCAGTTGTCCATCCCAGATCCTCATCATCATGCATCATTCCACAGGCCAATATATCAGACTTGAACGTGGGTCATATCACCTTCGTATTCGTTTCATACCTCATCCCCGCGCCCTATCCACAGTCATCAGGGTGAATCATCTTCCGCTCCCTTCCGGGCGCATACCTGCAGGTTTTTACTTGTCCATTAATGTCGATTCGAGGAGGCGCTGGAAATCACCCGTCCGAGTGCTATCATCCGACGAAACTCAAGTATTGGGCGATGTAGTGACTTTGTAAAGTCCATATCGACTTTCAGATGCGATTCGAGGGCTGATCATTCGTTTGTAGATCGTTATGCGATGTACCTGAATTATCGGTGGAGATCAGGGTATCTTACGAGCTCGGTCGAATGCTAGGCAATGGAGAAGTCGTTGGAAAACTCGAAACATCGTGGGATGAATTGCTCGATCATGGAGATGAGCCTTTTGGTGAGTACCCTACTTCTCATTCATGCACACTGCTAACACCTCGTAGAATTGTCCTTTCCATCCATTCGTGATTACCCTTCCCTCACGCTGAAGGCCAATGTTATAGGACCTTGCGATGATCAGGGTGGCGCACTATTTGAAGTGAGTGACGCCCGGCTTTATCCTGTTGGCTTTTTGACGGAAAGCCACTTGTAGTCCTTCCTGGACTGTGATATTGCTCGAGCAGCTGATGCAGGCCATGCCCGATTTGCTGAATATGTTTCAAGCGGGAGCATCTCTCACCTGCACAATGCTGTAGACCATTTTCAGTCAGTTCTGGACCAGTGTCCGATCAACCATCTTGACCGCGCAGCGGCTCTCACAAACCTCGCGTGGGTCCGCCTCAAAGGCTACATTCAAGAAGATTTTCAAGACATCGACTCTGTCACTTCCCTGTTCCGCGAAGCCCTTGCATTGCGTCCGCAGGACCACCCCGATCATCCATTATCGCTCTACCACCTCTCTGAAGCGCTGACCAGGCGCTACATCAAGGATGACGTCGCCGTCTATATCCACGAATCTGCACAACTGTACTGCAAGCTGCTGCCCTTCTGTGCAGAGGGCACCTACCTTCGTGGCACTGTGGCAGGGGCAAATGGCGTGGATTATGTGATCAACGCGTGCAGCAACCTTCTAACCGATGCATCCGATGAAGGCATCCACCTCCGACGAATCGTGCTCCAGCTCTGCCCTCTTGGCCATCAACGCCGTCAAAACGCACTTGAGGAGCTTTCAGATTCTCTCCAATCACGCTTTCAGCTACGCGGCAGCATTGATGATTTAGACGAGTGCATACAACGTCGTCGTGAAGCCGTTTCACTGTGCTCCGAGGGACATCCTGATCGTGGTAGCTACCTGAATGACTTGGCTGCCTCACTCCGATCTCGCTTCCAACACCAAAGAAAGCGTCACGACCTCGACGAGGCTATTTCTTTGTATGAAGAAGTACTTCTCCTGCGCCCTGTTGGGCACAAAGATCGTAATATATCATTGAGCAGCCTAGGGGGTGCCCTCCGCATGCGTTTCATCCAACGAGGTGGCGTTGATGATATTAACAGAGCTGTCAGCCTCCGTCGCGAGGCACTAACCTTGAGCTCACCTGGGCATCCGCATCATGACACCATACTTAACGACCTTGCTATCGCGCTCAAAATCAGGTACAACAAATTGGATCTCAACGAGGATCTCAACGAGGCTATCGATCTTTATCGCAAATCCCTTTTGTTAAAGCAGTTTGACAATCCGATGCGCCATAGAAGTCTCCATAATCTGAGCTCAGCGCTCTCCTCTCGTTTTACGAAAACTCAGAATAATGAAGATGTTGAGGAGGCCATTCGACTCTGCCAAGAGTCATTGGGTACTTTGCCTTCACTGCACCCAGGTAGACATTCCAGTTACAGATGGCTGAATGAGGCCTATCTGTCTCGTTACCGAGTGCAACACAGCATCATCGATTTGTCGCACGCTGTAGAAAACTTCAGACTGGCATCAAGTCATCCTACTCAAGGATTTCCGCGTCGAATTGAAACAGCTTTGCGCTGGGTCAACGAAGCCGAGACATATGAACACGACTCTGCTCTCGAAGCGTACCAATTGTGCCTGGAGCTCTTTGACAACCATGTGATGACGCGATCGTCAATCATCTCACGGCGCGAGGCTGCAACTGCTTTTCGTGGTGCACACCCACTGCCAGTAGATGCAGCCACATGTGCCATACGTCGCGATAATCTACGACAGGCAGTCGAACTCGTGGAGCAAGGTCGTGGCCAGCAGTGGTCGCTGGCCTCACGTCTCAGGACACCGCTCGAAGACCTCGAGTCCACAAGTCCCGAGCTAGCTCGCAAGCTCTCAGAGCTCAGCAAGGGCCTTTCTGACGCTCAGGGTTCCGCAACCCTCACTGACAGAGCTGCAGCTGACATAGCAGCGATACAATATAGGAGACTTATGGAGCAGTGGAAAGCTACAGTGGCTGAAATCCGCACTATTCAAGGTTTCTCGCGGTTCCTGCTCCCGCCTTCCTACACAGACTTGCAAGAGGCAGCACGCCATGGCCCTGTTATCATCCTCATTGCGAGTGAATACTCGTGCAGCGCCATCGTTGTTCCGATGTCCGGAGAGCCCCGCCACGTTCAATTCCCGCGCATCACTCTCACACATCTAAAGAAGCTTAAAACTGACTTTGCCAGGGAAATACGACTAGCATCTTTTATGGGCCCAACGGAGCCGAGGAAGGATCTGCGAGAACTTTTACGGATAGTATGGGACGAGATCATGCTACCCATCGTCAACGTACTCGAGCGTGATCTCAAATTGCGGCGCCGGTCTCGAATCTGGTTGTGTCCGACTGCAGACTTCACTTCAATCCCTCTCCACGCAGCTAACTCCTTTCGGATGAATGCAGATGGCTCTGGGCCGGTATACTGCCTGGAGGATCTCTACATCTGTTCCTACACTCCTACACTCTCGGCTCTAATCAGAGCTCAACACTCGATGAAGAATTGTGTACCTCCTTCCTTCGTGGCGATCGGACAGGGTCAACCAGGGGCAGGGCAAGGCAAGGTGCTCTTGGCTGTCGGCGACGAGCTCAAGCTTGTCCGTAAGCTCTTCCCCGCGACGGCTAATCCCACCACTATCTCTGGCGACGAGGCCACGCGAGCAGGTGCACTAGCAGCTCTGCAACAGAACACATGGGTGCACCTCGCTTGTCATGGAAAGCAGGATCAGGAACAGCCCTACAACTCCCATTTTGCCATGAGAGACACACCTCTGACGCTACTTGATATCATGGAGCAAGATATTCCGCACGCCGAGTTCGCGTTCTTGTCGGCGTGTCATACCGCCGTCTGCGATGAGAAGACACCTGACGAAGTCATCCACCTTGCGGCTGGGCTGCAGTTTTCGGGTTTCAAGAGCGTCATTGGCACGCTATGGGAGGTCAATGACACTGTCGCAAAACACGTCGTAAAAGCTTTCTACGAGAATATGTTCGCAAATTTGAAGGATGGTGGTGTCATGGACTGTACGAAGGCGGCGCGGGCGCTCAACCATGCTACGTATGTCGTGAAGAAGGTGGTGCCGCTCGAGCAGAGGATTGTTTTTATTCATATCGGTGTGTAGTTCCATGATCGAGGATTTGGAGGATGGTGGTATCATGGACTGTATGAAGGCGGCACGGGCACTCGCTACACACGCCGTGAAGACGAAAGTGCCATTCGAGCAGAGAATCGTTTTCGTTCATATTAGTGTGTAGTTCTGTGTTGCTTTCGTTTGCTATATATTACCTGTCGTCCCGTCCGTGTCCCCGTCCGTGTCCCCGTTGTAGGTTCTTTGATACCGCATTTTTTATTTTTACATTGTATTGCTTCTCATACTATCATATTCACTCTCAGAACAATCTTCATTCATTCTTCATGCACTGAATGTGTTGAGGACTGTCACTTTAAGCCATGGTCGATGCGTGCCACGAACCCAAATGCCGAGATCACAAAACGTTGTAAGTACAAAACTCCATTCATGTAGGATCGAAGTTGACAAGCAAAACATTGCTCACGGATGTATGCCGAAGAGTCTCCCAGTAAAAAATTGGAGATCTTCAGCAAGAGACAAAACTTGGACTCGAACCCTGCTAATTTCCATACTCTCCCAGCATCAACGATATCAAATCAATTATCATTGTTCTATAGGAACTCTATGTATGGCACAAGCAAATCAATGTTTTCAGCACATTCCACAACATCTTACGGCTTCAAAAATTCTATACCGCGATTTACAAGTTACGACAATGCGCAACGCACGATTCACAAATACCCCTTCACATCCTCCCCCTGAGGCGTCTCCCCAACCAAAAACAGCATGTGTTCTACGACCTCCTCAGGCGTCGTCACATGCCAACTCGCAAGCGTGCGCTTGCTGCTATGACCAACGGCAGTAGTGAACACGGCTTCGGGGAACACAGCGAGGTCAACGTCGCCGTGCTCCTTGTTGTTGTCAACAAGCGTCACAGAGAGCGGGGGCTCCATCGTCGCTTTGCTGGTGGAGGATGGGGGGAAGAGGAGTAAGGCGCGGAACATATCTTCGTCGGTCTGTTGGAAATGAGTGGGTGGATAGGTGAGTGGGGAGGGAGGAAACAGACCTTGTCGTCACCAGCGCAAAAGATGAACTCAACTCCAGGGTTCTGATATAATATACGCTTGACGATCTCGCCCTTGTAATGAATCGTCAGGCTGTGCTTATGTCAAAGACCGCGTTTACAGACCTTGTTCACGGCAATAGGCCTCACTTCGAGATTCTTCTTACCCACAAGCACCTCGATCGGCCTCTTGGGCACCACGTTGTTCTCCAATAAATCCTGGCACTGCCTACATTGGAACTGCCTACAACCAATCAATCATCAGCTCCACGAAATAAGGTAAAAAATAAAAACACGCACCCCCACTCCGGATCAGATGATCGATAATGCCACGTAATCGAGCTCTTCTTCATCTCGATATGACTCCCAGTCGTCCGCTCCGTGTAATACCTGAAAATCTCAGCCACCTCCTCCATCCAGCTCATATCCAAACTAGCGGTGAAATTCATCCACGTGGCGCTGTCAGGTGAACGGATAAATCCGCCGTGCTCCGCGCTCATCCCGAGACGCGAAAAGTGGCCGAGGTGTTCCTCGAGGAATGCTTGGTCGCGGCCGGATACGATGTATACGATGTTGTTTGGGTCAGACGTGAGTTTTGCGAGGGCTGTGAGCGCATCAGGAGAAGGGAGCGCCATCGAGGGCGTCTTGACGATCGGCGTGAGCGTGCCCTATCCGTCAAATGTCAACGACGAGCACCGCATCCCCCACCCAGCACTCACGTCGTAATCGAACAAGAACAAACGCTTCCCGGCGTTATCGTACAGCTCCTTGAGCCTGTCTCTAGGGATATAAGGCGTCTGACGCGCGGTGTTCTGTCCGTTGATCTGCGAGAGGAGCATCTTGGCAAGGACCGCAGCCCAAGTGTGCGAAGTATGGGTGGTCACGACCGAGTGCAACGACGCGTGCCTTGACGCTTTCTCCTCCGCCGACATCACCAACCCGCGGTTCATCGCAGCTGCTACGTCCTAGTCGCACTCCGTCAATCACGTCACACAGAGACAGTCTAATGGGCAGATTACGCACCCCGAGATCCCAAGGGTTCACCTGGAGCGCATCAGCCATATGCTGGCTGATACCCATAAACTCGCTTAATACGAGCGGCGAGCGCTTCGTGCGCTCTTGTGCGATCACGAACTCCATCGAAGTCGTGTTCATTCCGTCCCTGAGGGGCGTGATCACTCCGAGGTCTGCAGCGCTCAGCAACGCGTAGAATTCGTCCTTTCTGAGGGTCTGGTGGCTGTTGCAAAGGTTATGTGTGGAGGGATATGTAAAAGTAGTCGCGACATAAGAGATTAGACGTGTGAAGACGTGATAAAGGTGCACGCACTAGTGGTGCACGGGTATAAAGTCCAAACTCCCATACTCCCCATTGATATGCGCGACGAGTTCGGAGACTTGACGCTCGAGCTTTGGAGAGTCCGTCAACGCAGGGGAAGTCACCTACAAAAGGCGTTTGTCATGGCGGGTGTTGTAATTGGATGACGGGGCATACCTGAATAAGCACGACTTTGCGCTGCCACTCTGGATAGTCATGCAAGAGCTTCTCAAATGCGCGGAGCTGGTGTTATACCGTCAGTTTGAACGATGGTACAAGAAACGACCAATTAATCACCTTTTGCAACACCCCCTTGACGACATCCAACTTGTCTCTTCCGACGATGATCTTCTTGTCTGCGTAGAGCGCACGGAGTGCTTCGAGTTTAGGTTGGATACCTGCGCGAAGGCTGTTTTGTGTGTGCGTCCATTAAAATTGAGTGTTAGAGTTTGATGTATGTGTGCACCCCCCCAAAAAAAAACTCACGTATCCCTCGCAACTCTCTCCGCATCCACTCCAACCGGACAATGCGTAACAGAGGCCACATGTCCCTGTACATCGATACCTACATATTTCTCAACTCCCGCTCCGCCTTTGGTGCCTTTCCCACCGCGCGTGAGGCTCGTTCCGCGGGTTCGCCCAGTTCCTGTTCCGGTCCCAGTCCCAGTCGCACCACGCGGAATAACACTTGCGCCCCGGGACGCACTAGTACTCGTGGCCGTAGCACCCTTACTGGTAGTTTCATACCCGCACACGCGAACGCAGGTAGAAGTGAAGTGGCGGGTGTAGCTGTAGGTTTGGAAGCAGATGAGGTTAGCGCCTAGCATTCCGTCGA
>QLOO01002337.1:0-20575 GCA_003313855.1 Suillus sp. MG131 | reverse complement strand
GTCAACACTGATATCCCTTTGATTAATACATCCCCCATGTCCGGAACGATGTCGCCACCTAGATAACGCAATCGTGGAATGAGACTCAGAGTGCGATCGTCTTATCAGATGTGCATACGAATCATGTTGAACGTTGTAGTTTTGCCTGCCCCATTAGGCCCAAGCATGGCAAAAATAGTGTCCCGAGACACCCCGTAAGACACATCATCGACAGCTTTGTTGCCCTCAAATGTCTTGGTAAGATGAAGAAGACGCAGCGAGTCACTGGAGGATGCCACCCCATGCATTTCAGCGGCAACATCCTGCCTATTAGCCTCAAAGTTGGACGGCAGCTCATCCATTCGTACTTGTCGTCCCTTGGTATCTAGGAATCGACAAGTGAGGACTGACCCAGAATCGACCCATACAAGGATACCGAACAGGACAGGGCCATGAATGGAGAGGTAGAGGATGGGACTTCCATATCGCATGATATCACCAAGTAATGTCGTGGTCACAGGAGCTGTGCCGTCACAAAGCAACGAGAAGAGATTTACTGATAAAAATGCCGCACGCATCTGCGACATAGTGAAGCTTAGTTTGTACGAAGATCATAATGCAACTTACGACACTAGCCACCGGCGATAACACAGAAAGCGTGAAGTCTGGACAAAATCGTTTAAAACGCCGGGTGACAGATGCACGTATAAAACGCCTTACGGATGATCGTGATGATCGTGCCGGATTGAGACGTCATCGCATAAGTCAGCGTCAGAAGATATCCACCCAAGTACAACTATTCCCGTGTTAGTGGTGGTACGCCCAAGAAACTGCAAGAGCTCACAGTATACATGACGATTTGGTATCCTGCCACTGCTGCAAAAGAGGATAGCGGTGACGACATGAACAACGACACGCAGTATGCGAATAACGTGCCAACGACACCATATAAAACGAGGACGATCCACTACCGAGGTGCATCAGTGAATGACAATACTCAAAAATAAAGGGAAACATACGAAGAAACTAAGGCCAATGAACTGATTCGCAGTGGCAGCGAAGATGATGATGATAACTGTAGCCAGTGTCACCGAGAATATTGAGTCCCACAGGAGATGGCCAATCCAAAGCCCAATGGGGTCTGAAAGACCGTTCGACAGCTGCATGGCTTGCACGGCTGATCTTCGCTCTCTTGAGACATAGAGGGAGAAAAACGCAGGGAAGACAGCCTAACCAAGATATCAGCGCATGATCCTACGTTCACGGAACTCTTGTACAACACGTACCATAGCGGCTCCGAAGAACGCCACCCACTTGAGATCAACTAAAGTCCTTGCAGCAATATGAGGGAAAGCAGCATAGTTCGCGTAAATGAGGTTCGGTGTGCTTGCAGTGTTCCCGGACGCGTTCAACGCCCGATTGTACAGTATATTGGTCACCAGATTCATCATGGTCGGACCAGTCAAACCAGGCGGGCTTGCCTCCCATGCAAATAACGAATCTCCCGTCTGCATATCTATCGATATCCCACCAAACGTCAAGTTCAAGTAGTCCTGGTCAATCGTAGAGACGAATGTAGCATTGTCAGGGATGTTCTCCGTTCTCAGGAATGAGGCAGTTGGTCCGAGAGTTGCAGTGATATTCGGGGGTGACTCTAAAATCTGGGTACCAGGTCCGAACGCTGAAAAGTAGATAGGCGAGTCGGGAAAGTACAACGGCATGACGATCTCGTTCTGGAACTTGGTGGTACACGTCGTTTCCTGGCCAGACAGGAAGACTAGCGGAATGCATGAACCACAAACAGCAATGAGCACGACTAACAAGGGCGTCAGCCAACTCCTGCGAGCGATCAATGCCCGCTTATAGAAGATCGTCAAAGCTTGACTAAGAGGAGAGCGAGGTCGCCCATCCGTAAGCTGAAGAACTCTAGGTGGAGCAGATGGGCTGTCGGTCAACTCAGCCAGGATGGATTCAGAAATGCCACCCGAACTTGAAATGGACTTCTCGGTGCCATCTAGGGAGGCGCTAGAACTTTGACGGGCCATGAGATCCAAAAAGATATCTTCAATGGACGTCCCCAATACATCGTAGGATGCGATGTGGAGAGCATTTCGCTCCTCATCCAAAATCTGGAGGACCCTCTCCACAACCACAGAATCCTTCGACTTGAGGTGGTATGACGCCTGGCTCGGCGAGGAGAGTGACATGGAACATTGAGGGCGAACTTGGCGAATACGATCCAGAGTTTCCGAGGGTGCACTTGGAAGATCCTTCTCAGTCAAATCAGGGAAGTCGAATATAACTTGAACACTGTATCCCTGCCCAAGGTTTGACTTGAGAGAAACAGGAGTACCCTCAGCCACCAGCTTGCCTGGCGCAGCCAAAATGGCTATTTTATCGGCTAATAAATCAGCTTCGTCCAAGAAATGAGTGGTAAACACAATGGTTCGGTCAAGGCGAACAGACGTCAAAGTCCTCCACAACGCCCGGCGGGATAGTGGATCGACGCCAGATGTACACTCGTCCACAAGGACAATCTTGGAGCCTCCGACAAGTCCAATAGCGAGTTGTAGCTTGCGCTTCTGGCCGCCCGAGAGAGTACTGGCATTGGCGTGGATCTTTTTGCCTAGGTCGCAGTCGCGCAGTAGCTGCTCGAGATCTTCGTCTTCATCTATCGATTGAACAGAATGCTTCACTGCGCTCCATACGCGGAGATTTTGGTAGCAAGAGAGTTCAGGGAATATTACATTTTTTTGAGGCACGATGCCAAGCGTTCCGCGGGGAGGACGAGAGACACCGCCCTCAAAAGTAACAGTTCCGGTGCTGCGCCCGAGGAGATTTCCAATGATTGATAATGCTGTTGATTTACCGGCGCTATATCATCCACCTGGTTGTTAGGAATCTTTCCAATCTGCCGCAGGTAAAGCAAACTCACCCATTCGATCCCAAAAGAACGAAGATACCAGACTTGGGAACATTGAGAGACAAATCTGCAATGGCAGTGACCGGTCGCTTCTCACAGTGGAACATAGAAGGTGAAAACGTCTTGCCCAGATTCCTGACAGAAATCGCAACCCCATCGGGATGCGGGAGTAGGTCAGCCCTTTTCTGTCTGCGGTAGCATGACCAAAAGCCTGAAGACGGCTCTCTAGCATCATAGAGCCTTCGCTCGAGTAGGACACCTAAGTATGGCCATAGGCATATATCAATCTAGGCATAGTTTAAGACACTGTGCATGAGAAATATGCACCACGTACGATGGCAGCAATGATCAAGGGCAATAGAGTTAGATTGCTGTCCGGATCTGGTTTCAGGATATTGGTTGGGATCTGATGGGTTTCCCAGCCACATATGGCACGGATCGCGAAGATGTAGTATCCGGGCGGGAAGATTAGGATAAAAGTGGTCGCCGCAGCCGTGCTAGCTCTGCTGAATATCAGCGCGAGGATAGCAAACATGATACCAAAGAATGTAGTTGCCACAGCCGCAAACTGAGGACTCTCACCAAAAGGAGCTGCAACGAAGAAAGACCAACTGGCAAGCGAAAATCCCGATAGAAGGTGCACAATAAGCACCAGGCCGATATTTGTACCGCTGAAAATTCGGTAGTGCCATACGATAGAAACGACAATCCATGCGGGAAGATATGCTAGAGAGATACTGATGTGCCATGATCTGCATGCCATAAGCAATCAATGAAGCGCGAAATTTAACGGGTCCTTTGAGCGGTGACGTACACTATTCTGGCAGTGTCCAGTAGACCCATAGCCTTCATGTGGCAGGTCAGAAGATTAGCTCTCTCGCTTGTGAATGCCCCTGGAAGGTGATACACAATCCCGATGTAACAAGTAAACCTGGATCCAGAATTAGAGTTGAAGGATTGTCAGTTGATGTGTTGAACTCACAGCGCAAGGACAAGAAGTGTCCGAATCCCTCTAATGAAACCTGAGATAGAAATACATCAGTACGCGATCATAGCATGAATGTAAACGATGTACTAAGTCTCGTATTCGTGGCCTGCTGCTGGTTGGTTTCCCGACTATATGGCCATTCCACAGGAGTGGGTACTCCCTGTCCAGATCTAAGCTCGATGATTGCCTGAGGTGAACGGTTAACACTTTGAAAGGAAGAGAGCAAGCGAATGCGATACCTGGTCCAACGCCCATTGTAACGGCAGAATACGTGTCTCGAAATCACTGGTATGACTGTATACATTGATGTAGGCAAGTCCACCATCGGCACTTATGGTGTAGTTGATTGGTGTCGTATCTGTAGCGTTCATTGGAAGGGTATTGAAGGCGATACCAGCAAAGCACTGAGAGAACATGTTGAAATTTTGTGGACATTGGGATGGTATGTCTGCGGGTGTCGCAACCTGCCTGACCGCTTGAAGTTGATGTTCCGTGAAGTCACTTGTGATGCGAGCCATGACTCTTTGCGCAGAGGGCGTCCCAGCACCATTGGTTCCATCAGCCCAGACTAAGGCTAGTGAGCCATCAAACCGATCCCGGAAATTGTAGACCGAGATCGGTGAGCCAAAACCATACTAGTACAAAGATGTGAGGTGGTGGACTCGAAATATTCGAAAACATTCCTCACATTGTTTGGCTTTACCAGGAATGTCTGCGCTACAGCAAGAAAAACTTAATAACTACCATAAGTATGTACTATATTCATAAATGTGAGAGCGTACCTCCGTATCCGATTGGCAACAACAAGCAGCGCAGGATGTTCAACTATGCCATGTCAAAGTGGTGAACCTTCCTCAATGCATTTTAAGTGACTCACGAGCGAATTTTTAGATAGAACGATCCAGTTCTTCCAGCACAGTATTGTGAATTGGCGGAGGAATAGACTCCCCGAAAACGCCATGACTGCCGCACCATGAGGAACTTGGAAGAGAACTTATATACCTGGAGGACGCGGTTGAATGGAATAGTACGTGGCATCAGCCAGCATCATGACATCGATCTAGATCTGTTTATTGTAACACGCACTGGCAGGAGATGCCGCCGCATCCAGTGAAGTACTATTGGAGTTAGAAGTTGGAACAAGTTTACTTCAAAGTATTACTATTAAATTACTATTAAATAATAACTATTATGTATCGATTTAATTAACGTAACTTTGAGGCACCTAGCATTACTAAACTCATTCCCTTCCAGGGCCTTCCTTTCAACTTGCTTGATGCTCAGCGGGCCAGTAGAATGCGAGCGCTCACTCATGCATCCATGATGGCTTCAATGAAGTGGTTACTAATACTACACCAGGCGACACTGACTCGGAGGCTTTCCTGCATCTCCTTCAATTTGGAATTCAGTACATTAACAGTACATGTGCAACCGCAGACTCTCTGCGCGGTTTCATTCTTCCGAGTACTGCATCCTCATTCTGCACCTTCGCTTTTCTTGTTTGCTGGCACGAAGTTCATCGGCGTTCGGGATCGGAAGAATCGCACATCGTGGTGTCTCACATTAGGCCTATATGCATTTCCGCGGTACTTTCTTCCAGATACTTTATGGTATATAGATCGCAGTGATACAGTGCACACCGCTGGAAGTCTTGCTTCTTTCGAAATCTTGCAAGGAATCAAGGGATTCACCCAGGCAACCGATTGCGTTAAATCATTATTGGACAAACTATTCAGGGGATGGAAAGGCCTTGTGAAGATAGAAGTTAAAGAAAGTAACGGTCAAGGTCGCCGTTGATGTGCCTGGAACGGAAGTTCTGCCTGAACTCAAAGAGGGGGAGATAACTTAACGGTGCTAGTGCACGTTGACTGGCGGCATGAGTCAATAATACTCCCAAGTCATGCAAATTGTTTCGCCAACAACTTCGCGTATGTCCTGGAATGTGGCCTGGGTGTCTGACAGGCTTTCGATATACTCGCCCAGATGTCGCAGAAGGCTTGGCCGTATTTAACTTCGGTCGAAATTTTAGAGCTTGTCATATACGGACTGGGAACTTCGCTGTAAGTGCGTCAAATAAGATGCGGGGAAATCAAACTGGACGAAGGCCACAATATCTAATGCCGAGGGTTTGTTCGGTATTTCACGCGTGTGTGGAGAACACTTGCAGCCACCTCGCTGTTAATGCGTGGATCGATTGGATGAGAAGTTGCCTGTACTCCGGAGCCTACTCAAAATTAGTCCATGGTAACGTGCATATTTCGTATGGCATTACTAGGCAAGGCTGGCAAGTTGAGTATCTGTACTGTAGGAGGATGATAGACGCGCGTACACGAGGAGAATCTGCTTAAGCTTCCCTTTCTCATGACACCCTAAGCTCCTACGTGGCTGGGCTCTCTGTGGTATCTTCAAATATGACTGTGCAGCGCGGTGCCTCTGTTGCCGCGATGACCTAGACGATGTGACTGTTCGTGAGTTCGAGGGTTACTCCGGGTATGTCGTAGTTCTGTTGGGAAGACAATCGAGTAAGAGGGTACTGCTGTCATGGTAGGATGGTGTTGGTAACTGGGGTCGATTTTCCTGCTGTATAGGTAGTCAACATGGGTGTGGAAGCACGCACTGGAAGCTCAGGAGCTGTGTTTTTGACCATTTGATTTGTCTCTCAATTCCGGCAGAATCAATGCGAGGTGTCTCCCAACTCAGGCTAGTGATACACAGACACAGAAAAGAACTTTGCCATGCTCCTGGTGAAATATTTGGCCTAACAGTGGTTGATGGGACTCCTTGCTGACCCACACACGCCAGTAATACTACTGTGTTTGGCTGAGTGTCGACGGAATACTGCGTGAAATATTCCTGTGGCCGCTATTATGTAAGTAGCCGACGAGCTCGTCCGTCTTGTCTTGTTGCTCCCGCTTGATGTGATTTGTCCTCTAAGGCAAGTGACACAACTCCAAGGAGAGGAGACTTGGAAGAGAGGAGACATATTGGCCTCCTAAATTTTTCAAATTCGAAGTCCTCTCTTCTACAACCTTGACGATGATCATGGCTAGATTCTTTTCGCTTCCTACAGAGCTCACATGCTACATTCTAATGCTCCTTGACCCCAGGGACATTAGTCGCTGTTCAATAGTCCGCTACTCCTCGTAGTTCTATATTTTCTCAAAGGCTAATTTTTGATCATGCTAGACCTGCAATACTTTTCGCGTTGTGGTCTGGAATTCTGCTAACATTCAATTCAAGCTTGAAATTTACGCTCAGGGATTAATTGGTACTGAGGCCGCCATGAACTCGATCGGCGTGTCCAGAAAGATGTATTCACTCAAGAAATTGGCCTCTTTGTGGCGATCTGACTTTCATGCGAACACTATCTTTGAAACAGTGGTTAATGTCATCACATTTTATCCAGCTGCTTCCATTCCAATCCAATTCGTGAAATGTGGGCTTTGGTGGACGAACCTGCCGATGGAAAGATTCTGCATCCAGGACTGTAGCACGAACCCCAAACTCTCCCGGATTCGGACATGGTCTGCCAATAATATATTCCGACAACACATGATGCATCACTTCATCGCCTTTGACCCTCTGCAGGATTTTATGGCCATATTTTCTGTGCCCAGAGGTCATGATTGTGTCGCTGTAACTGACTGATATAGGACAAGATCACCATTTCTGTTTGGTGGAGTTTCGACTGGCTTCATCCCAGCGTCCACATCCAGATGCTGCGTGCGCTTCCTTGGAGTGCAAGCATACTTTTGATACACCTGGCTATCACTATCAGGTTGGTTTTATGGTGACGCCTAAAATCTGTGGTGATCGTGTATTTGTCTTCTATCAAACATTTGTCCCATCGCTCGTTCAGAAAGTATCAGGGATCCCAACTCACCAGATCTTCTCATTCGCAAGCCGGTTAAGATGACCTCCCTCGGTGATGACATCTTCTCGAATCATGCATACAGTGCGATCGTCTGTCGTACGCCTTTTCCGACGTATGGCTCCAAATTATTCTTGGAACAGGATCGGCTTACTTTGACATGGGTACGTGTTCTTCGTTTGCAATGCAGCAACCGTTTGATGTGGCTGCATTGTAGACTCAAAATGGTGTTATTAAGATCCAGGTAATTTCCCCCATCCAGACGGAGGTTGACCGGAACCTCACAGACTAATTCTTTAGCTGCCCAGGGTGGCAACATCCGTATTCCTGTACAGACCGAACTAGTCTTGTGCTGCCAATTTTGTGTATTTAATATTAATACATGCGGTAAGATACATTACCTTGATTGGTGAGAGAGGGTCTTCCGATGTCACAAATAGTAAGTGTGCGGCAGAAAAGTTAAACTTCTTTGAATTGCGATCCGGGTGTTTCATCTATGGTCCAGATCCTATAGTACGTGATACTGGTCATTCCCACATACCACCTCTTATTCAGCCATCAGACCCAGAACGCATAGAACCGTAAGTCAAGCGACATATGTGGCACGACAATGTCCACTACCTTCTTCCTTACTCGTTGGTCATCCCCGACAGTTGTCGGCAAGCAATTTCGTGTTGATCCTCGGCTATCCACAGCTGGTATTTTCTATCCATTTTTGTCCAGAGTGACACGGACAGTTCTAACTAGTCTTGGGACTCCATGTCCCGACCATGACTCGGATCCCCAGAGGCAATGATGCGTGGCGTACACCATCATTCCACCGTTCTTACCGGCTGTTTTAAGTGGGCAATCTTTCGAAGAAGGGGTGTCTATAACCTGGTGTATGTCACCGGCTAGTATGAAATAACGCATGCCACAGCTGGTTTAGTCCGTCTGTTCCCTTGACATTCTAGTGATGACTATTCTTATGAGTGCCGACATTGTGATGCTATTCCGAGCTTCAACCACTTGATCCAGTCTCAGCGAGGCCTTCATGCATAAAAAGCACCCATAACAAGGTCAGTTGCTCTATGGCGCCACTTCTCAAAGTTCCACTCATTCTCTTGTCTGCTATCATGCAGCAAGTATCGTTCACACCCCCAAACATCCCCTCGAGCAAAGATATTGTTCACCAAACATTTAATGAGTGGGTCTTCACTCAGCTTATTATATATGGGTTCCCAGTAATGAAGGCAAGTGCTTTGACTGCTCGTCCACGATCATTATATAGAGTGATGCGCCAGGCAATTTACTGGGTCGTTTCATCCGCAGAGATCGTTACCACTGTCTCTGGCACAACAGACTCTCTGTCTACTTTATGGGTTACCACACAACACTTGGTTGGTCAAAGAATCTGTGACACTCCCATTACTTTCCCTTTCATTTTGGGCACCGCACTTTCCGTCGCAGGCGGTCTCATCCGCTGGTGGTGTTATCGCACCCTCGGTCGTTATTTCACCTTCCAACTCAGTGTCCGCAAAGGACACCGTATCGTGACGACTGGACCATACGCTGTCATACGCCATCCATCGTACACAGCAGGCATTATACAGATCACTGGCATGCTGATTGTGCACGGATCGCCCTCTTCATGGCTTAGGCACTCCGGAGTTCTGAATATTCCTGGATTCAAATTGGCTGTGGTGGCATGGCTAGCGCAGGTCACACTTCTCATTATAAACCTCGTGATCAGGGTCAACCAAGAGGATGAAGTACTGAAATCGGCTTTCGGAGATGACTGGGAGAGGTGGGCGAAGGCAGTCAGGTACCGACTGGTACCTGGCGTCTACTGAACCCATGGCACTTGACACATTGGTGGTTTGCGATGGTTACAATTACTCACCGTTCAATCTTAAATCTTAATGACGCGCTCCTACCAGAAGACCGTAACTTCTTTTCCTCCTCCGAAATGGGAGGGGAGCTATTTCAAGTTCATTTCACTTTACGCGTACGATAGCGCTTGTTTTTTTTTTTGGCCAATGACAGTTTCGCGGGCGACTAGACTGCAGAGACGTGCAGTGGATTTGTATCAGTTTTTTGTTTTCGATAATACATAGCCATTGTGCTCCTTTTGTTTCTGAGGTGAATGCTGGTTGTCCAAATCATTCTCACTAGTCATTCTGCATCGTGCAATGACGTTCTCACTGGGAAGTGTTTCAGCTCAAAGTCCGGTGAAGTAATGCGACATATACCCTTAATATTGTATTGGTGAGGATACCTGGGGGGAGAGTCAAGCATCCTTCGAATATATTTAGGCTGTGATCTGCGTGCGAGATGCAGTCAAGACCTTCCAGCTCGGGAAGGCCAGCATCAGGAACCGAGGTCGAACTCCAAAAAGTTCCACGGACTGGTCATACATGTGGTCAACTGTTATCAATTATCAGTCACAACCGGCAGTGTGCCGTTCAAGTTCCAATACCCTGCTCAGTGCTCACCATGTCTGTCAAACCGATCACATCTCATAGCCAGTTCATTTCCATCGTAGGCACTTCACAGCCAGTGCCATAGCATGGAAATCACATTTAACCCCACAGATGATGGAAGAGGGGAAGACTGCCATCGTAGACTTCGTATCTGAAACATGCCCTCATTGCAAAGCCATCGCCCCCACCTTTGATGAGCTCGCAAGCAAGTACTCGTCGGACAAGGTCGAATTTTACGTCATCGATGCTGAAAAACTCGACGATGTCAGCTTCGAAGTTGGTGGCATAACGAGCGTAAATATCGGATAACAACAATCACCTTACACTGACCACTGATCTGTATTGTCGCTCAGTATCCTACATTCATCGCATTCAAGGACGGTAACAAGATGGAGGAATCCACGTTTGGTGCTGCTCGCGAGAGGCTGCAGGTGCGTTTATGGTCTCTTAGCATTGGAATAGAAACTTATTTTTGCCCACTACACTCTAGAAATTTGTGGAGAAATACTGTTCAACTTGACACCACATTAGTTTTTGCGCATCAAGGACAGTTCTGACAGATGGGGAAATGACTCTCATTGACAGGGATATCGTGGTCAGGCATATGCCCGTTGATGACTTTACTATGTCAACTATGACTTCTATGCAGTTCGTAGATGTTCTGTAAGGATGGTGTCTTTGTTAGGTCGACGGAGTACTCGAACAACATAAGCATTCCATATAAATCACTCATGTTGCCAATTAGTCGTCAACGTTTCAACACCTGCAGGTAAGTAGAAGCACTCGAGAACTTTCCCACTGACTAGTAAACAGTAATCGCTGTTGATTCATTCGTAGATTGGCAAGCTGGTATGAGCCCCCACTACTTGGAAATTGCCGCGTGGAGTCAGGGAACTACGTACACGTACTGGGCCCCACTGTGCGTACAAGCGGACCATCAAATTGTAAAACTAACGAAACAGTTCCGCCCTTTCCCGGTTTTAGCACACAAGCTTGGATTATCCGATGCGTGGAATCGGAGATATGTGGTCTAGCTGGAGCTGGATTCCGCAGGATGCGACACCAACGACACAATCTCACCCCCACACCCTGTTTCACTATTGCCGGATTTCGCACTATGACGACATGATCATTGTCAGGAAATTCGGCCCTTGATTACAGCCTCAGCGAGGTGCTCATGTATAAAAACAATCGTTGAGAGTTCAAGTACTCTTCATAATCATGGGCTCCCTTCTCAAAGTTCCACTTATTCTCTCGTCCGCTATTGCGCTGCATGTATCGTTCACAACTGAAAATGTTCCTTCAAGTAAAGAGGTTATTCGTCAAACGTTCAACGAGTGGATCTTTACTCGGCTCGTCAAATATGGTTTTCCGACCATAAAGGCGAGTCCTGCCGCCTGCCCACGAACATTTTACAGATTCATGTACCAGGCATTTTACTGGGCCGTTTCTTTCGCAGAAATCGCTATCATTGCCTATCATAAAACATACCCCAACTCTGTTTCCGTGATACGTGACACACCCATTACTTTCACTTTTGTTCTCGGCACTACACTCGCTGTCATGGGCGGTCTCATTCGCTGGTGGTGTTATCGCACCCTCGGTCGTTTTTTCACTTTCCAACTCAGTGTGCGCGAAGGACAACACATTATAACTACCGGGCCGTATGCGGTCATACGTCATCCATCCTATACAGCAGGTATGGTGGAGATCACTGGCATATTGATCCTGCACGGATCGACCAATTCATGGCTGAGACACTCGGGGGTTTTAAATATCCCTGGACTGCAAGTGATTGTGGTAGCATGGCTGGCGGAAATCACTCTTCTTATGATAAGCGTCGTATTCAGAGTTAGCCAAGAAGATCAACTCCTCAAATCAGCTTTCAGAGGCGAGTGGGAGAAGTGGGCGAAGGCAGTAAGGTATCGGCTGATACCTGGCATTTACTAACCCTAAGGTGAATGGATCATACTATCATTGTGCAACGGGAACGACAATCTTCCTTTGTCTCTCAAGTGCTGTCTAGGGGAAGCTGGCTCTCTACAGTTCAATGGCAGGTTACTTTTTGATAACAAGAAATCATTTATTGTCTTTACGGATGGCCTTTTCTCGACTTGTACTAAACATTATTCTTGGTTCTTCATATGGCTTATATCATGACTTCTTTGTATGTACTTTATATGTACAACCACTCCATATATCATTTGCTTTCCCCCTGATTCTTGACAACAACCTTCTATTCCCCTTAGTCCTTCGATTGAAGACTAGCTTTCTTTCTCTTTCCTGGTCTGACTTGTTATCGTATGAGAACCCCTTCTCAATCAAAAACGGATGAGCTTAATACATTGAAAAATCACTACTAATTCGGTGATTAATGGTACGCATGCTCTGGCTAATTTGGATTGGCGCGGCTGGCAATGTGCTGGCAGACCGAAGCTGTGATCAATCCGCTACCTACGACATCACCCGAAGTCGACCCGAAGGCTCCACTACTGACTAAGATATGCAAACACTTACCTGCACAACCACTAGAGACGTGACCCACTCCATGCCACCGTTTCGAGCTTAGTTCGAGCTCATTTCCCGAGTCACGGAGGTTCAATGCATCGAAATCTAGGTGTTGTCCATCCATTTAGCGTGATTCACCTCCTCTGGAGGACCAAACGATGCTCCCGCATGCGCATTGTAAATTGCGGATAGCTTCATTAATACCGCTCTGCTACCGTTCGTTGTCTACAGTTCGTGCACATCCAATGGATGCGGTATCATAGAGTCTTGTGAATCAAGGCGACATATTTACATTGGGGTTGTATGCGAATGCCATAGCGCCGAGGTCTGTGACTCTGTCCGGAACATAATCGAGCCGAGAGAAATATCCTCGGGTACTGATGACCAGTCGGGGAACCAGGACACATTGCTGGATGGTAACGAAAAATATCACAGTGCTCCTATACCACCGACTCCCGTCGGTGTCACCCTGTGGTTCATCACGTTGTGGTCATTGGTATCAGCAAGAAAATGCTTACATTCGTGGATATAGCAGCAACCTGCATGACGCTCAATACGAGATAGCTGAAAGTAATGGTGAGAATGTTTCATATGCGATTGCAAGGCAAGAAATAAATTCACTCACCACGAAAAATGCAGTACATGGTCCCTAAGGATGGAAATACTATCGCTGCGACCATGACCAAATTCCACAGTCTGACTAAGTTCTTGCATCTCACAGACATACTGCACAAGTACCCGTGCGGCAAGGAGGAGAAATAGAAACTCGATACATAGACTTGGGATGCCGTCAAAAAAGAACACCAAGGGGGCCATGGGCGTCGTGCAGAATCCCGTCCCGGAGAATACGTATTCTTCAGCTAAACATCGACGATCGTGAGCAAGTGGCTGTCACAAAAATCAGCTGACTTGCATGTTGAGCCTACAGCAAGGACAAGTGCCAGGCCATCCGTAATTACTCGGCAAGCGCTAGCGGCCAGAAAACAGATCATCAGGAAAATTCGCATCCGCGTAGATCGGGAATATATGGCGAAAACACGGATTGACATGATCCCTACAATTGTTTTCGAGTCATCAATGATAGCCTACATTCATTTGATCATGGAACGGACCATACATCGTACACGCAAGGGCAACCATTCCCCATGACCATGATCGGCTAACGACGCCACCTATCACGAGTTAGAAGGATTGCCAGACAATGTACATGCAGCTCATAGACTCACACCTAGAACTGATATTAGTAAATGGACTACAACAAGTTAGTAACTGCTGGAACGTGCTCCTGATTTGGATCAGTTAGTCACTGATGTATCTCCGTAAGTAAGTTAAGAGGCTTCACCATATCGCTTAACGAGATGCCTGGCGCTCCTACTACTACAAACTGAAGCATGAGCAGTCGGTTTAAGAGTAGAATCTCCGATACGTACATATCTGAACACTGAACCGTCCTCAGTCAACAGATCCGCGTCCGTCATTTTAAACTCACATTGCAATTACAAGACCTAAGTAGCGCACCTGTACCACATAGTCAACATAATGTGATGACTTTTGAGAGGGCAACGCACAATAATATATAGAACTGTCGTTAGCTTCCAGCGTTGGCGCTACGGAGTGTTAGTTCAGGTCAGACGTCAAGTACATCATGATTGGTTGAATTCCTCGCCCATATCAGTTCCACCTAGAATAAAGTAGTAAAAAGGTAGGAGTAACAGTTTTCAAAAGACCGTAGAACATACTTCACGAGTAAAACTGAGACCTGGCAGACCACGTTTTAGTATGCTTGCACTAACTTACGATATAAATGGTCAGATACCATAGTCATATAAGATGATCGCTGAAGAAGCCACTGCCAGTGGACGGGAATGAACTCTCATTAAGAACCTGGATTGAAAGGAGACCAAAACTTACCACTAAATTCAAAGTGAAGGTCATTATATCTGATAGCTGGCCAAAAACTTGGTGAGTCAGATGTAAAGCTCATATCCCGTGTGTAGGGAGTCAGAACGAAGGACGATACTTGAAAAGTCAACCCCGGATACTTATAAATATTGCGATCTGGGAACGCCGTTCATATGGCCGTGTCACTACTCTTAAATCCGGTCCAATAATATCAGGTTCCCATGTAAGCTGTGCTGCCCATTGATTAGTCCATGGAGTCTGGAATCTAACAAGAACCCCAATATTTGGCGATCCTTTAAACCCATTGGCAGTGCACGCATTTGACCGTTTCGGATAGATCGTCGTCGACTGCTTTCTGTCACTCGGTGGCTAGGACTCCGGTTATAGTAAATCAATCAAAGACGCGCATTCCCTCCGATACGTTATGTCAGTAAATGTCAAGGTGCGTGTGTGGCATTAATTAATGATTGCAGCAGGAAAAATCGTGGTGGGTATCGATGCGATATCAGGGGGGATGATGATATGCGTAAGGAGGGGTCGCAGGAGAGACGAGTTCGTATCCAAAATTCCAATCTCCCTCACAGCTAGACCTGGAGGAATAGTCAGAAAGAGTAAGCATGTAAAAAAGGATGGCACATACTAAGCTAAGCTCAAGGGTCCATACTCGCCTTGCCCATAGTTTCACAGGAATAGATGGCTCTCCTGGCACAGCTAGATCGACCTCAAGGCCGTCCCACCAGCACTTGCGCTAGGATGAACAACGCGTGAACGAATGTCCATACATATCTAAAGTAAACTTACCGCTGGTTTTCTCCAGAACAATAGCAACTTCTGTGCTGTAGCCATTTGATTGTAATCGATGGTGACTGGGCGCTCGCCGTTTTGTCCTGGGGGATGGTGTACGATACCAGTCTTGAGTAATACAAGAGCAATTGAAGATATGCAACACCGCGAAGGCTCCATGGCACGGAAACCCCATTCGTCGTCTCGGTTGAATCCACTAGGACATTGTCAGTTACACCGCCAATAGCCGTTAGCGGCCTTACCTCATGCACAACATATCAATAAGATGCTGTTCAGCAATATTGTTCTCCTTATGAACGTTTCGTTGGAGCGCCGTAAAGATATTACGTTTGTCCATAACATTTTGTCCGCACTTGTGTTTGATATCAAGAAGCGCTTGGTTGGCGGTGCCATGTTCATCAGTCAGAGCCCTTCCTTCTTTTGGTGGTATAGCAAAGTACTCCAGTTCCTCGCGAAGCACAATGATAGCCTGCTTGGTAAGGAGCGGATTCTGTGATACAGAGGGACCAAAGTCTGAAGGTGACCCATCAAGCAGATGCTGCTGTGCCGCGAACAAACCAGGGGAAGTATTGGTCCCATAGAACGTGTCTGATGCGTTTCTGAAGAAATCAAGCACGTATGCAAAGCACTCTGGGTCAAACTGCGGCGCGTCAGCGAACCTGGCCCACGTGAATTGTTCGGTAGCCACTCACATCGACGCCGTATACCTCGTCATCCTCTTCGTTTTCCCCACCATCTGAGAATGCTTGGCTCTGACGGCTCAAAACAAGCCCGTTTGGAAAGAGACATAGAAGAACGGATTCAGGGAGATTCATGATAGTTTCTCTGTCAACCGAGAAACGTCTGCCTCGGAGGTCGAGGAGCAGCCTGGTGAGCAACTGAGGCTGAAGGCTGGTGTTCACGGGCGCATGCTGGGACACCTGTGTGATTGGTGAGGAGGATATTGATGCTGCTGCCATGATGGTCAACAGTGATGATGAGGAAAATGTTGTGAAGGCTGCTCGGGGATTCTGAACTTCCCTCGAGCGCCTCAAGGCTACCACGACCTTCCCTTGTTTGTGCAAACCAAATACGAAGTTCCATAACCCTGTATTCAAGACTAGGGTTCGGCCCTGCTGACATGCGGTTTTACTTTCTGCACTTCCATTTTATTGCGAATGCACTAGATCCCCGGGAACTACTGGATGATATTGCTATACGAAACTACCAACCATGGTGGCGATGATTCTCGAGTTTTCCAATATCGGATAATGGTCAGAACCTCTCACGATTCTAACACCTCGGAATCTGTGTCATTTGCTACGTCTGTTCACATTGTCCTTTCTCATTTCTGCAGTGAGTGAGCTGCGCTTGGGACTTGTCGGAGAGATGAGCCAGAGTGTTGGCGTTCTAAATTGACATTTCTGTTGACACCAACGGAGCGCTGAGTAGGATTGGTGCCAGCTGTGCGCGTGTCTACCTTGGCCTTGTGTAGATCTTTCATTTCATCGAGTAGTCTCGATGACTTCTTATGAGCGTCTGTCTCTCTTCCTCGGAAATATCAAGCAAGAAGGCGGGAAGTGTTGAGACTCGGTTCTAGAACCTGCCGCCACTCATTAGTACCCTGTCTGCGGAACAGAGGCGATGTACTTCTCCGCCATGACGTCGTCCGCATTGTATGGATTAGCATCCTGGCCTGGGATGCTGGCGTCGACATTAGGCAGGGTTAGATCTAACATAGCCTGAGATTGCCGATGAATAGCTAAATTGTGTACCGAAACTTACTATACCATGCAAATAAGTGCTAGTCGTGTGTGGTGAGAAATTTGAAGGTTTCAATAGCAGGCCTACTTGGAATACCAGCTACGGCAATGGCCTCGATTCTGATTGGTCCCGCTGGGTTGTGTATAGTGTCGTTCCAGAATGCGGTTCGCTAGTCTACCACTTACAACTTACAACTTCCATCTATTCAGTTGCCATCAACCTAGTCACTTACACATGGCTTCTTCGAGTTCGAACTCTAGTATCACCAACCAAGCCCGGTCTGCAGACCTTCCAGACAACACTCAGGGACATTTCGTCACTCAGTGGAACCAGGACGGGCGACACCCCAGCCCAGCCTACGCCCTGCTGCTGACGTGAGTGTGGTCAATTAACAAAAATTATGTTCTTACAATATTTTAAAGTCACCACCACCATTGGAACGCAGCGGGTGGTGATTATCGCAGCCACATTTGTCTTCTTGTCTGCAACTTAGAGGGGTGGATTAATGGAGTAGCCAGCAACCAAGTTCACATCCACAGTTACGGAGACATAGTCAACAACAGATTTCAGGGCTACGCCGTACGATCTGGAGTTCGAAGACTTCGTGGAGATCAAATAACGCTGATGAATGAGGGAGCAGAGCATAATTTAGGACCCATGGCAAGGTACCGGAGGGCCAGAACCACTTAGCGGCAGTGGCTAAGGTGGTAGGGGCACAGGTCAAAGCAGAGGTCGGGGCAGAGGTCGGGGTACAGGTCAAGGCTAGGGAAGACGACTTGGACATTGAGGTAGCGGGCATCAAATGATGGTCGATAAGTTGTCACCGCCGGGACAGTTTTATTGGTTTCGCGAGTATTACATTTGATGGTCCACTTGTACGCACGCTGAGATACATGCGCATGGTTCCCCGACTCCACGCAGCAATCCTCAACCAGCGGAGGCTAACGCCGGCTTGCCAATTACGACTCTACGAGTGAATCGACAATGATTCCTATTTACTAGTCAGCAGGAAATCTCTCGAGTGCTGCGCTGCGCTTCTGACAGATTTTATTACTTACCTGCAGGTCTTGAAATGTTGACGACTAGTTGGCAACATAAGTGACTTCTATGGAGAGTGCTTATGTTGTCCGAGCACTCCGTCGGCCTAGCAAAGACACCATCCCTACAGAACATCTACGAACTGCACAGAAGCCATAGAAGTCGTCAACACTGGGCATATGCCTGACCACGATATCCCTGTCAATGAAAGTCATTTCTCGGTCTGTCAGAACTGTCCTTGACGCGCAAAAACTAAGTTGAACAATATTTCTCCACAAATTTCTGGGGTGTGGCGGGCAAAAATGGGTTTCTATTCGAATGCTAAGAGACCATAAACGCACCTGCAGTCTCTCGCGAGCAGCACCAAACGTAGATTCCTCCATCTTGTTACCGTCCTTGAATGCGATGAATGTAGGATACTGAGCGACAATCCAGATCAGTAGTCAATGTCAGGTGATTGTTGTGTGCAAAGATATCCGGTATTTACGCTCGTTATGCCACCAACTTCGAAGCTGACAATGCCTGATACCGTCGAGTTTTTCAGCATCGATGACGTAAAATTCGGGTCACCTTGTCTGACGAGAACTTGCTTGCGAGCTCGTCAAAAGATGGGGCGATGACTTTGCAATGAGGGTGTCTTTCAGATACGAAGTCTACGATGGTAGTCTTCCACGTGCTCTTCCATCATCTGTGGGGTTAAATGTGATTTCCGCGCTATGGCACTGGCTATGATATTATATGAGATGTGATCGGTTTGACGGACATGGTGAGCAAGTACTGAGCAGAGTATTAAAACACCTGGGCCAAAGCGCTAAATTACAATGTCGTCGCCAAGTCCCACATCCTCTCTCCTTTTCACTTACTTCTCGAAACAAGCGTATTCATGACCCTCTCACCAATCAAGGTAACGTACCTTGTTGCCTGCATTGATATTAAATAAACACTAAATTGGTAGAACGAGACTTGTTCGGTCTGTATAGGAATACAGATATTGCCACCTAAAGAATTAGTCTGTGCATGTGAGGTTCCGGCCAACATCCATCTGGACGGGGGAAATGACCTGCATCTTAATAACACCATCTTGAGTCTACAATGCAGCCACATCAAATGATTGCTGTATTGCAAACAAAGAACATGTACCCATGTCAAAGTAAGCTGATCCTATTCCAATAATAATTTGGAGCCATACATCAGAAAAGGCATGTGACAGACAATCGCACTGTATGCATGATTCCAGAGGATGTCATCACCGAGGGAGGTCATCTTAACTGGCTTGCAAGTGAGAAGATCTGGTGAGTCAGGATCCTTGATACTTTCTGAATGAGCAATGAGTCGTTTATTGAAGTCCCAGATGTGCACATAGAAGTTACCCTCATTAGAGAACCCTTCCAGTCTTTGACCAGGATCAGGAACATGATCTTGGGGAAGAGCAATGGCCATTTTGCTACCAAACACACTGATATGGTGGCTTTCATCATGCAGAAGATAGTATGTATGCTGAGGTCCCCAATCTGACCAAGGTATCTTGACAGGCATATCTGAGTGCAAGGCCATGTCAAAGAAGATGGCCATATTGATGACTAGGATAGCAGCTCTTGTGGTGGAAAAGTACTCTAGAACCATTATCTGTGACTCCACTGAGGGCATGTAGCTGGGCATGGGTTCTGGGTGTGCCACTTTGCTATGGAATGATGGGTTGCCATGAATATAGATGGTGTTTGAGGATAGGTGGCAGCTCTTGGGAAGGCAGTATGTGATTCAATGCTGAAGTGGCCCATCAAGCCCTTGCGACAGTACAAGTATATCAAGCCTTTTGAGTCAATGATAATGATCTTCTGTTCATTGACTACATGGAAACTAAGCCCTGCTTTCAGACGTAAAAAATGCTGCACATGCTGAGCACCAGAACATTCATAAACAAAAAGAACTTACACTATTTGCATATCCCTTCTTCCAATCAATCGCTTGTATGGACATGCCAGACAATGATTCCCCACCCAAGACAAATGTTATGCCAATTTCTTGAGTGAATACATCTTTCTGAACATGCCGATCAAGTTCGTGGCAGCAGTCTCAGTACCAATCAATCCCTGAGTGTAGATTCCAAGCTTGTATTGAATGTTTACAGAATTCCAGACCACAACGTGAAAAGTATTGCAGGTCTAGCATGACCCAAAGTTAGCCTTGGAGGAAATATGGAACTATGAGGAGTAGTGGACCATTGAACAGCGACTCATGTCCCTGGGATCAAGGAGGATTAGAATGTGACATATGAGCTCTGTAGGCAGTGACAAGAATCCAGCCAACATGATTGTCAAGGTTGTGGAAGAGAGGATTTCAAAAAATTTAGGAGGTCA
>QLOO01002336.1:0-35221 GCA_003313855.1 Suillus sp. MG131 | reverse complement strand
ATGGAAATATGAAGGGGCTAGTGTAAACAGCATTAGAGGTTGAAGTTCTAAATATGCAGGGAGACGAAAACAATGCACAATACCACAGTGTTGATTGATAATGTCCCATGGAAGAATGCCTGGAAAATCAACTGTGAGTATAAGAGGTTGCAATGTCACACTATGCTTGTCCAGGATTTCGATAGTAGGATAAATTGTCGAGCTAGTGACAACAGGATCACTATGAGTTTGCATGAGGATATGGTGAATGCCAGACTTCATGTCAGAGCAGCCTACGTAGTGTACAGCTAAGCTGTTGCAAGCTCAGAGTGTTCAACTTGTGCTCTATTATATAATTGTATCTTGGTTCCCTGCAGGGCAAGCTCAGCCTGATTCTTATGACAGCAGCTCTGCTGTCACTAGGGGTTGCAACGAAGTCTGAACTGACCATTCAAATATTCAAAGCTGAGACTACTTGATTGATCAATGATTATTGCAATTGATTCAATTATTGTCCTCAAGACCTAAGGCCTAAGGCCTAAGGACCTGGCAATGCATTGTAGATTCATAATCAAGACTTTCAATTAACATTCAGTCATCCCACTGAATGAGAACAAACACTTCTCTACAACACTCCTTGTCACCACCATGATTGTCAAAGCAGCGATGCCTTTCACTTAGAAAAGTCATGCAAGTGCCTCATAGAGTTGATGTTGAGCACAGGGGAAAACTCGGTTTATTTGACATCTGCTTTTGATGTACAGCTGTCTACCGCCTCTGTGCACATCTCTTCTCAGTTAACCTCACTTGCAGCCAAATAATTCACCTGAAAGATTGCAAACACCCAGCCAGTTTGTTGGTGGTCAAGGTTTGTCTTTTGGTTGCCAGATGTGGAGCTTAACATTGTGGGCTACAGTAGGAGCGCATAGGTCACTTTTCTCCTGGAGGCCTTTGAAAGTATGAATATCACTGCTACGCTCCCTAGCCTCAACTTCAGCCTTCTGTTGACAGGTGCTTTGGAGAGTACATTGGGTTACATTTGTTTTCGGGCCAACCTGTTAAGTGATTGATTGAATAGTCCTTCCTACCACTTTTGTTACAAACAACATCAGTCAGGTCACCATATCCCTTGTCAATCCTTTCATTGCAGGCTTTGATATTGCCAGCATCTCATCTAATGTCACCTTGTATGGCTTGAATTTCAGTTCCATCAATACTGTGATGAATTTTAGCTCTGCAGCAAAATCGACCACAAAGTCCTGATGGAGCTATTAAGTGATAGTGCACCCATTCTTGACAACTCATGTCATCTTCAAACCTGGCTCCTGACGTGTTATTGCATGATTTCGAGTCAGTGGGTCTGCCAACAGAGTCATTGGCATTCAATGATTATGCAGGAAACAAAGGTCCCTTGCTACCTCACATATTGTATGGACTGAAGCCAAATCTGAAGCTCAAAAATTCATCTGTGTCATTCCAATCAGCTGCCAGCACAACCTCAGGGCACTGGCAACTAGGCCACACTTTCCAATTCGAGAGAACTTATATGGTGCTTGTGAAACCTACAGTTGTGCTGAATCTTCCTATCAGCAAGTTTGCAGGACAAATCATTTATCATTTATCTGCATCAAACTGGTTAGTCACCTACCGAATTCACCAAAAGATTCATTTCCTTGCCAACACAATGGAGGACAATCCCAACACAATTGATCTGCAGCTCATGACACATAGCGTGATTAACAGAGCATGACGCATCCAAGTTCTGCATGAGCTTTCATCTCTTCTTATGAATATGAAATGACAAGCTCAGACAGCGGTTGCCATCCCATTACATATGGCAATTTGGAATTGGATTGAGATGTGCCTGCAGGAGTACAATGAGGCAGTGAGATCCAGAGGGAAACTTGAGGGCATGCCAGGGCATGTCTTTGACCTGCTGCACTCTGTGAATGAACCTGGTTGGGAGCATGCACTTGGGCCAATGTTAACTGTCTTTGCTTCTCTCACTGCTGAATACCTGTCACCAGATTATCAAATCGATGTCAAGAGTCATTCCACAAACTTCCCCACTCACAAATTCAGCCACAGGAAAGTGAGCTCAATGTGAAGTGATGTATAACTTGATCTCACTGTTTTCATAAAGGATATCCATTTCATAGAGGACCTACTCAGGCATTCGAACACAAATTTGAAACTTCAGATGTCTCTTTCATATATGCAATTGACATGTGCAGAGCTGGATTTTGGTTATCCCCTGATGGCAAAATGCCTCTCGAACATATTACCATGGACATCTCACATGAAATTAAGGTGATGGTGGCAGTTTGTGACCCAATCTTTCCCATTGCTAAATCTTTGCAGTTGACCCTGCAAAAGTCACCCAGGCAGAAGCCATTCTGGGATTCCTTTGATAAAATCAATGTTGCCACCTATGCTGAGGCACTTGTCACTGTATTCTGTTTCCTGCCAGAGGAGGAATCAATATTGTTGTTCTTGAATTACCTGGAACCTGAGTAATCTGACACAGTGAAGATTTGTGCTATCAAGGCTGCTACCACCTTATCAATAGAGGTATGTGCTAGGAACACAGCAACACCTGTGCATTTTATGACCCTGTTTGTAGGCACCCCATGTTCCTTGGCAACAATCCTTGGAGAAACTTCGGTTCACTGCACTTGAGATACATCTATAAGATAAATATGTACCTGCAATGTTGCAACTGCTTGTCATGCTAATCACTTTGATGTACAGACTTCTTCCATGCGGCTCAGTGAATACGACAGTGTTGGGACTATTTGTCATGCAGCTTCTTGGTCCAAGGCCAAGCACTTCATGTCCAAAACACTGATTAGCAAAGACCTCATGCCACTCTCCATTCTTGCACTGTTGTGGGCATCACCAGATTATTATATTACCAACATTGAAGACACAGATGTGGCAGGCTGGGGTTCAATCTCTGCATGAGTCTGTGACTCAGATACTAAGTTATAGCATGCTGCTTGACCTTCATGGTTAGGTGTTAGATTCATTAGAGTTAGGTGAGTGGCAATATTCAAACCAATCCTTCCTCTTACTACTAGGTTGAGGAGCACAAACACTCATTAATCTTTCTACTTGGCTCCAGCGCAAATACTTGTTGATATTTCTCCTTGGCCTGAATGCAAACACTTTCACCTCTGCTTCACATTTCTCCTCAATGCCATCATGCTCCAAATCACTGAGTTCAGTCAGTCTAGCGATAACACCCCTTTAATGCATTTCGCAGTTTACCATTAAATCATGACTTCTACATCCCGCACTTGCCTTGGCCGCTCTGCTGCTTGCATTCAAAGCCCTACTTTAGCTCCCCATCCTCAGCATCAACCCTGGGATCTGCTCCTTGTACTTATGTTACCTAGGGATGATTGCTAGAGTGACCCCAGTAGTGTTTGCTCACTATGTTTTGTGGTATGTCCTTCAGTAGAGCAATTAAGATCATTCTTACTTATTTTCCAGGCACTGGTGCAGCGCATGCTGCTCATGATGCGACCTTGAGCATCCCAAGTGTAACCAGCCCCTACACTCGAAGTGAAGCATTTACAGACCTGAGACAGAAATAAACCATCATCATCTTGGATGTCCTGAGCGAGTAGCAATGAGGCATCTTCAGACAATGGTCAGTTGTCCCCTGCTGGCCATCACACTGCTAATTGATTTATAGATGCCAACCTTCCTTCCAACTTTGAGAAATTGATGAGGATGATAGAGACATTTGTCAGTGTTCATCAGTGCATCACTCAATAGTGGCCTTAGTTGTTTTTCAGCTACTGTGCATGAAAAACTGCAAGTCACAGAATCACAATCGTTCAACAGATTTGAGAGGTATAATTGACATTGTTGCACCATCCCTTTGCACTGACTGGCCTTTACAGTCCAATCAACAATCTTGATGTGCAAACCAATGCAGCTCTTATGACCTGACATTCATCACTACAACCAAGTGACCATGGAATACTACCAATCTATCTACCAGAGCTTGGGCGCCCACTCTCATTGTTATTCCCTTCAACCAAGGTTCAAAGCAGGATGTTGAAGTACTCATGACCCAATGAAGACCCTTCTCAAGGGTAACCCACCCTCCCCAACTCAAAAAATTAGCATAGTATACATCTACATCTACATAGATTTGTATACAGGTCTGTGGATATGCCTCTGAGCGACGGCAGAAGATAAATGAATTGATGGTTGATATTTTATTAGCATAGTATACATCAATATCTACATAGATTTGTATACAGGTCCGCAGATACGCCTCTGAGCAATGGCAGACAACAAAGGAATTGATAGGTGATATCTTATCAACATAGTATACATAGTTCTCAAATATAATGTATACAGGTCTGGGGATAAGCCTCTGAGCAACAGTGGATGACACAGGAATTGATGGTTGATATTGTATTAACATAGTGTATGTAGATATCTATAATATTATATTTTGGAGGCATCTGCCTCAACTACATTGCAACTACAGGAAGCTGGTATACCAACCCTACAAGATATGGCTTTGAAGCACATTCTTGGGCACATGCTTCTTGAGCCATGTGTCAAATACCACATCATCATTCGCTGGAACAGATGCGAGCGGGCCTATATGTGCATGAATCACCACTAAGCACTGAAAGGCAACTTTGAAATTCCCTTTGTGTGATTGTGTTGGATGTATTTCATCCACTGCTGCCAGATAGCTCGTCTTTTCCTTATGGCACCCCATGGCATCCACAGTCAACCATCTATCGAGTGGTTGGTTCTTGCAGAGGAGCTCGCCATTGTCATATCGAAGACAGATCCAGGTGAGGACCCAGATGAAGGATTCTGCATCATGATAATACAAGTGCTCAACCTGGCCAGCAATAGCTTTCTGTGTGAGAAGGTGCAATGACATGAAGGGCACTGTTCCTGTACACTCTAAGCCTCTGGGAGCATCATTGATCAATGATAAAGATGATATGATTGATGACAAGTTGAAGTTGTTCAGGACGCTCTTGAATCGACCACGACAGCGGTATTCCATGAGATTGCTGGAGCTGACATTGTGGTGATGCACGCCCTTTTTCCAGAGGGCACGATGACCTGTAGGGGTAGTGAGTGGATGACAAATTACACAAAAATGGCAGGACACTTGCACTTGACAACTTCCCACCACGTGAGGAGGAACTCGTCCCTGCTCAGTGTTGTGATTAGATCAAGCTTTCTGAACACGATGATGTATAGGATGCAGCTGCCCGTGTCGTCGATTCCTAGTGCATTCCTGATTATTGCCATGGATGTTTCTTCGAACTTGTGGAACCAGACCAAGTCTGGAACATGCCCCTTCACATCATCATCTTCATTTGCAATCTTATAGACCTCTTCAAGGATCTCAGGTTCGCTCCGACGTGCCTCTCCTGGCCAAAAGAGCTTGGCAACCAATTCAGTGGATTCGTTCAAAGAATGGGGCCATTGCAGCAGAGCCGATAGCACCTTGCTCTCCACTGGGAAAACAGTGGTTACATGTCTGCATAGACTGAAGTGAGTCATGCACTTGTCAGACTTCAAATTCAATTTAAGGTCGACATGCTTCTTCTTGGACTTCCTCTCATCCTGGTCATGCTTATCCAGATTATCATTGTCCTTGTCCTCCTTGTACTCAATAATAACCTCGCCCATATGTTCAGGTTCAGGTTCGAATAATGGGTGAAGACCTCATTGCTCATAGCCCATGTGCTGCATGATGAAGAGTAAGACCATAAAATGTGGACAGTCCTGAATGAAGTTGATGCCAGCGCATTGAATCATGTGCTGATGATTGAACCACCAGAGATAGATGATATCGTCTGTAACGAACAATCAGTTTGACAACAGGACAACAGCGCTGCATCCACTTACTGTTTACTATAAAGGAGATAACATGCTGACATGCAATATGAGCTGCGAACATCTCTGCAGTTACAGACCATTCTGGATGATAGGATTGAGTTTCTTGGACTCCTTCTTCTCTGTCTCCTCCTCCTCCTCCTCTTCCTCTTCCCCTCCCTCCCCCTCTTCCCCTTCCTTTTCATCATGCCTGAATCATTTGATAATTGGTGGCTCATTGGAGGTTAAATGATCAGAGCTGCATTTGCTATTGTTGAGTCACTCGGTTATATTTTGTGCTGCATCGCAGATGTCAAATGAAGTAATGGATATACACACTGACTGACTTATGCTCATTCAATTTATTGCGGGGGGGCTGAGCAGAACCACTGGCAGGCATCAAGACCATTGCCTGAGTAGACACATTCATCTTATTCATATAATCCATGTACTGGACATCAGGAGCTACATAGTCCTTGTTATAAGTGGATGGTGGATGATGCAAACACTTCTTCTGGCATTTGAACTCCAATGTCGTCCAAACCTGCACCCATCACAAGTTGCCACAAGCTTTGACCTTAGTGTGCGCAAACTTGTAAGGGTCTGGTCATTCTCCCTCTGGTGTAATACCCTTAGTGGCCTGGTCAGAAATGATGACGATGTCAGGCTTGTGGCCAGACTTCCTGCCCCAATGTTCTTGATATATGTACAATGGATTATTCACATGAAAGAGAATGTTGGTTTTTTCATTGTCTTCAAAATCTGGTATTCCAGGTATATTCACCTTCCTCAGTTCAAAAAGTGCAGTGTTGGCAGCTTGGACAAAATGAGGGTAAGACAACACTTTGCTCGTGACATTACAACTGGATAATAGCATTAATCTTATTTCACACTATTTGAAGCACTGGCTTACAATTCATTCAAGTGTTGCTTGATCTCCTGCGGTACACCCGATTCACCATTGCAGAGGTGCATGACAGCCTCAATGGAAGTGCCAAGCAATGCTGACTTCTGACTGGGAGGAAGAGATTGGGAAGAATCTGTGCACATTTCAAGGAGCTGCTGCAGCATTTGGTCTGCCCCACAAATCTTGAAGTTCTTGATGTTGCGAGTGATCCATGGATGAAGATCATCAACCCTGCATGAATAACAAAGTTCACTTGGATAATGGTGACAGAAACAGAGGAAGATCGACACACTGGATGCCTAAATTTTCGATATGTTTGCTGATAGTGGAGGAGCCGACTGTGTATGGGGTGGCCTTGAGTTCAGTGGGCAAGTCAGAGTTGCGGACAGGTGTTTTCGGTACACTGGCACTGGCATTACTGGCCATGATGAGGCCTTGCTAGGAAGATAGAAAATCAAGGTGAACTTTGGGGACAAGAAGACGCAGTCATGCCACAGGAACTCACACATCGTACAGAAGAGCATCACCAATCGAAGGAGTGGCTTTCGGGCAAAGCTGCCTGATAGCACACTGTACTCAGTTGGGTAACTTCGCGGCAGCCTCATGCTCCTATTTTGATTTACATATTCCATCTTCAACACCTTTTGGACTAATCATCCCTTAAACACATGAATAATCAAGGAATCTGATTTTGAAAGACAAATCAGATATCTGTGCCCCCACTATCATCGTCTACCGCAACTTTGACAAACACGTCACTGAGTACCCCAACCCGGCAACTGCAGCTACCATCCCTGAGCTCGAAGCATGGATTCAACAGCTGTCTATCCCCATCCTTGGCAAGGTAAATGGAGAGACGTACACCATGTACACTGGCAGCAGCAAACCTATCGCATACCTGTTCTTGGATCCTGCAGATGAGAAGAGCGATGAGACACTTGCTACTCTTAAGCCTATTGCTGCCAAGTACCACGGTGAGATTAACTTTGTCTGGATCAATGCGACCAAGTTTGGGAACCATGCAAAGGCTTTGAATCTTGCTGAGCCCACATGGCCTAGTTTCATCACACAGAGCTTGGAGGATCAGCTCAAGTACCCTTATGACCAGAGCAAGTTTATAGAGGCTGAGGCTGTGTCTGCTATGGTTGGTGAGTATCTTGCTGGGAAGCTTCTTCCTAAGAGCCAGCTGATCCCTGAGACTCAGGATGAGAATGTGTTTATGCTTGTTGGTGACCAGTTCGATGAGGTTGTTTATGATGACTCCAAGGATGTGTTTGTTGGAGTCTATGCTACATGGTGCGTTGTTTTGGTTTTGGTCATGGTTTATGGCACCTCTTATTTGAGACCTTGTTAGGTGCGGTCACTGCAAGCACTTGAAGCCCATCTAAGATTCCCTCGATGACCACTTTGCTGAAGTGAAAGATCAGTTGGATATGTATGTCCTTTCCTCCAATCTTGCCAATAATGACTCACAGCAGATTCCCCACCCTCAAATTTAAACCCGCTGGATCACGGGAGTTCCTTGAATATATGGGGACCGGGAGTTGGAGTCTCTTGTTGCATATGTGGAGGAGCATGCCAAGAACAGCTTGAAGCCTGCTGTCAAAGCTCCTGAAAATGACTCACAGGCTACATTTGAGGCATGGGAGGTTCATGATGAACTGTAATTACTGTGTAGTGGTGTTGTCTCCACTGATATCTTAATTATCTCTTGGATGCATTCATGACTTGGAGGGTAGCAGACTCATATGATTGCTCTATAAAATGACAGAAAGCAGTCAACGGTATACAAGTATTACAGTTTGACTTCCTTGAGACCATGCTTCAAGAAGGTGAAGTAGGCTGTTGAGATACAATAAGCATGGTGACACTGCCTTTAATTTGATAGTCTTCAATCTGACCAATCTGATACACACTGTTATGGCCTGTTGAGACATACACAAAGTCACCCTTATGATGGTTGACATCATTATGAGAAAAGCCATCTTGAAGGGCTTGTGAATCAGTGAAATTCGATGCACGTTCCTTGTGATCACAAGCAAGGCACTGCTTATGGTCGTCGCAGAAGCTGAGAAGTGTTTAAGTTTCCAGGTCTGAAAGCCAAACAAAACTGGACTCGAGGCTGTTAAACTTAAGTCTGCGGGGCCGCGGTCAGTGTCACATGAAGCCTGTCTAAAAGAGGCTGCATACCCAAAGTGAAAATTGTTGTCGTCATCGAGAGTCAACTCGTCTGGCTCGAAACTGTCCATTGGCAATTCACTGACATTGCATTTTTGTGAGATGGCGTCAATTCAACGTCACTGCATTCGGAGAGCATCAGATGAAGCACATGTGAATGTCCAGCTTCTTGGAGGAGAGTTTTTGAGCTGTGTGTGAACCACTGCGCATGGAACTTTTTGACGCCCTTGTCTTCGAAGAAGCACCGTTAGGGATACAGATTGTCAGCAATGGGCCCCCATTGATCAGTGCCAGAAATGTGTCCCTGCAACACTGTCTGAGCGCCTAAAAATGTTATAGGTAATGACATACCAGTATATTCATTTGCGTGTGCAAGGAATGCTTGATAACAAGTAGCAAAGAGATGATGAGACTGACAATGATTCCGATCTCGACATCCCAGATGACAGGGAGCGAGAAAGTGAGGAACATCATTGTAAGGTCAGTCCAAGCTCTAATCCTTGATGCCAGTCATCAGTGCCTGCCCTAAGACTATACAAGACAACCTATCACACCTCCAATAATACATTAGATCATGAGGGACCTCACTGAACAGTGATATCACAAAGAGGCAGATGCTGAAGACAAGTCAGTGTCACAGACTAAACGGAAATGAAAGGCACACACATTGAGGCCAAGACACATCTTGGCAGGTAGTATAGATATGGCAGAAGGAAGAACGCTGTAGAGACTCAACCACGCGCAGCCTCACAATGAAGATTTTTCAGTAACGCGTCCGCCCTGTGTACACCTCCATATCTCAGGCGCCTATGGCGCCTACGGTTCCGCCTTGCGCACGCTAGAGCGCCTTATTTGCCTACAGTTCCGCCTTGCACGTGCCAGAGGCGCCTTATTCGTCTCCGCTTCACCTTGGTCGCACCTTCACGTGCCCCTAGGCGCCTGGCTTCCGCCTTCGCCTTTCGCACCATTTGCCCTCCACATGTCCTGTCCTGTCCTCCAAAGATCTGTTGGTGAGTCTTTCCTTGCCCTTATTTGATCAAATACCTATGTAGCTACACTTTCACACCTTACAAATTACAATAGTTATTCGCTTCGCTTCCGAAATCGGTTCTACTCCTGGGAAACTAGACCTAGAAGGAGGAGGGGACTTACTGCTAGGGAACCAACCGATCTACGACGACTATGACTACCAAGAGAGAAATAAAGGTGTAGAGAAAGAATAATCTACTCCTCAGTTCTGCTTTAACAATCAAAAACTCACTTCCGCTTTCTCCTTGACTCGCACTACCGCGCGCCTATAACGTGTCGATCGCATTCTTTGCGCTATTCACCTGGTTTCAGTACTCAGCTTCAGTCGGTTCCCCCAAAATTTAGAGGACCTTCTCAGTAGAGATCCCTTTGGGCCGAGTATAGCTTGTGTCGAAAGGTCTACTGACACCCAACCACAATTCCTCGCCTTCAATGCTGCCAACAATGTTATGCCAGCAGTGAAAATTATTGAAGTCCGCACTCGCTTTACAGAGCTTCTTGCTAGCTGTCAGTCACATGCACAGGTCACCATTGGCGATCCAGGCAGATGCAATAGTTCCGTTAACATCCACACAATTGGCACTCAAACCATCATGCCAGTTGTGCTCAATAAGCTCGATGCCATTACACCATTGTTGCCTCCACTCGACCACTCCCTCTTGCTACAGCCACTATCACGTTGTAGCCAGTTCTCGGACAATGAGTACAGTCCTTCTCTAGGATCTGTCAGGGTTGCGGGACCATTGCTAGAGCCTGGAGGTCAAGGTACGTCCATAGTATGGACATATTCATACCAGGAAAGAAAAAGCTAGTTATCGAGGTGCACCATTCACTTGGGTATATTGCTGGTAGCTGAGCGAGAAGCGAGTACATTGTATGCAATACCCTCACTCAGCAACCCTGTCTGCTCTAGCACTGAAGGGTTGATGGGAAGGGAGCGAAATCAGCAAGCCGAGAGGATAACATGTGATACAAATTCGGACAAGTACACTTGCAAAAGAGCGTGCCATCAGAGAGTTCATGATGAGAAATTGAAATACGTACTTGAGAAGTAGCTGAAGTGAAATGTTCTGAGTTCAGCATTTAATGGAGATGCGAAAAGCTGGACGAAGAGAGTGAGCTTGCTAAGACAAAATCTGAGATTGTGGATGGAACATACCATGGAGGGACCAGGTCTGACCAAAACATGCTGGTGAGATTGAGGGAGGTATGGGTGGACAAATTAAAGTTTGGCTGAAGGAAATATAAACCAGGGTCCACAGGAGAATCTTTGAGGATATGCACTTGTTCAAACATTCATTTTGGACGTGCAGAAGAGATCTTTGCAGATGCAGGATTGGTATCAGCAATAACGCCATGCCACGGGATGCCGACCCAAGGCACCATCTTTTCCGCCATGGACGTGCGCTAGTTTGGGTGCTTTGAGGGATGATCATGCTTCATGTTTTTCATTAGCGGACACCATCCTGTGTGTTGGTCAGTAGAGGCGTTTCGAGGGAGGAAATACTTACACGAGTTATAGTGACAATTTGTGTCTCTATCAACGCTCAATCGAAATTGTTCATGTCTCCTTGTTGAATCCTATACAAAATTCAAGATCATGACAGGTCACGAAGAACGCGTTTACATACACGGGCAGGGAGAGCATTTTTGAGTGCAAGACCAGTGGCATTGCGGGTATGGATTTGAGAATTCTTGTGGTGCAGCTCATCTGATAACATCAACATATACACTGGCTGTGAGAAGTCTGAGCATGCTACTTAAGGCTAATAAACGAAAGAGTGATTGAACATACATAGTTCTCCCTAGAAGCGCTCTCAAGTTGCTGAGTAGCAGTTTGATGTGTTGCAGCATCTTGTAAAGACAGGCATTAGCTTAGAATGAAGTCTTGAAAATTGAAAAGTGGCCTACAGTATCTACCTGGAGATAGGGTATTAGCAAGGAGTGCACTGGCATTCATGATTGAAGAATCATTACAGCATGACAGTCGTTGATGTGTAAAGAGAGATGGTTTGCAATTTTGCAAGAAAAGAGATCAACCACTATCACAAAGTCTGCCTAACGAGAAGGGTTACAGCATTCTAGCCTTGTGAGCTATAAATGGCTTACCTGTCGGATACAAGTCTGCGTCCAGGTGCTGTTGACAGGTGAATCAACAACATAAAGCACATATCTTTGCTCTTGGTCTGCAAGCCAAGCTGCAGCCTTGAGTGTTTCAATATGAAAGAATGCATGATGACCAAGATAACCTGACACAGAGGTTTGATTCATATATGATGTCTTTGCGCCCATCTCTTCCAACGCAGTCTATCCCATATATCTTGCCCATCTACAGGCCTACAGACGCCTAAACAGAAACATAAAAAGTGTCTCCTCACATAGGCTGAGTTTTCTTATTCTTTTTTTTTTTGAGAGGCCATTTGTCTAGTGGCAACCGCTCAAGGCTGGTCCCATTTCGACGGCACATAGTGCAGTGTATTAAACCACATTCCAAGGATTAGATCCAGGAAGAAATGCATTTTACACATGCCCATTGCTGGATTAGGCGGGTTATGTGGGACTAAGCAGCGCTAGCACTACCCACTAAAACTCCCTGATGGTTGTTGTAGGATTTGAACCTATGACCTTCTTATTAAGGCCAGCAACTGCCTGGTAAGCAGTTCCAGGGTTGGAGGCACATCCACTCAGCCATCCGTCCCCCGAGTTTTCTTATTCTGACCAACTGTATTGGCATATCTCCCCCTCGATTTCATGAGCAGATAAATTGGGTGTTCTGCACAAGTTCTGCAACAGATACTTTCCATTCCCATTTGACACTCTACGTTCTTATTTCAAGGGTGTCACTGCTTCTCTTAAGGCCTCTGTGCTTGAGGATGGTGTCGACGTCAGAGTCCCATGGAGTATGTGTTATCACCATTTGCAATCGAAATTCCTGGTGTTAACAATGGGGTGGTTCTCATTATTTTCTTTCGTCTATGCCTCATGGTTATAGTGATTTTCATCCAGAATTCGTGACCATCTGGGCCATAGCGCAGTTTTGCTATGCTCAGAAGCTGCAAAGCAGCTCAATTATGTCTTTAATGCTCAACGCGCCCAGCCCTATATCATCAAGCCATATACCAGAGCGAGCCAGCAGTCGCTGGCATGGCACTTGGTGACATCCTCAATTCAGGCAGAAGTTCACGCACCGGTCAGCCACATACTCGGACTCTTCAATCGTTTTGAAGAAACTAATGCGAAACTGGTGCCTTCGCAGGATGGACACTGACACACGAATTTTTCGCATGGATGGGTGGATTTGTGCTGCGCATCAATGGTGAGCCGCGGGCCACTCTCGCATCCAATGTACTCGCCCGCTTTGTCCGCGAGGGGTATGTGGAGATGCCTGTCATTACGGAGGCAGATATCGAAGACCGAAGTAAAGGTGATGGGCTACACAGATGCATTGCTATCCTTCAGCTGGCGTGGTTAGTTTATCGCCTGTACCACCCAGGGGCCACAGCCCTTTCCACGAAGCTTCCTCTATCTTCATTATTGGTTTTGTCGACTTCTATTGCTGACATCGTCTCCACAATCCCTCTCCAATCTCATGTGCATCTTATAGCCAACCCGTCCGCTTTTACCTCCCAAAGATATGCGAGTCTACCTCTTTCGTCGTTTGAAACGTAACTCCAGCTCATGACTGCTTTACTGAGCATCCACCATCAGCATCCGATGCCCGCGCTCCCAATCACTTGGGTCAGCGATGAAGATTCGGACTCAGAACACCCGCAAGTCGCAGTTGTTGCATCGTTTGCACCAACGCCAAGGGCTGCCCCCGTTGGATCCTCGGACACAGAAACGCCTCCAGACACTTCCGAGTCCTACACACTTGAATGCCCTGCTGAAGGCAACTCAACATAATCCCGGCGCACTTCCAGATCTTGTATCATGGCTTATTTAACTTGTGCACCGTATGGCCTACCTGGAAGGACAAAATACTGAGCACACTGCTGCTATATGGAGGGGGTGGGCTTGTGCGTGAAATTTACTGTGATTATGTACGAAACTGTCCACTTGGAAAAGATGTCAAGATGTCATCTTTGTGTTTTGTTTCCTGGGTGAATCATACTGATGATAATCAAAACCTGTCGCTGGCGTCGGCATGGCTACCTCTACTACTCCTCACCGAGCTTTACCCTCAATCTCTCTTGACGATGGGTTATGACGAGTTTTTCTTTCACTCATGGATGTCGTTGACTTTGGACGGACTGGTTGCCTTTTCTAACTATGCAACTCTTGTAAGCAGAATACTAACATCGACGCACGTCATACACGTCTCCTGACGCAAATTTCTCCCCTTGCGCAGCATCGACGTTATCAAGCATCTCATTGAGCAGAATGACTTTACTCTCGAGCTTATTGAGCTCCGTCATGGCTTGAGAGCGGTAGTCGGGCTTTGCATCGGGGTTCGCGCCAGCAAGGGACTTCATGAGTTCTTGCGTGGCTGCCAGGTCCCGTGGGGTGCCTCTCCGGAGTCCGTATGACTTCCTGGAGTTTAGCAGATTGCGCAGGATTGCGCTTCTCGGTCTTCCGACTTGAATTTGTCAGCAGATTTAATGTTCTATGTTTGTATGTGAACAACACGAGACAGACATGAGCTGCGAACAAATTCACCATTGCCATTGGAGCTGACAAGGAACCATTATTGCGTGATCAGGAGTCAGCCTTGATCCGAAACTCGTATCTATCGAGATCAAAAGTAAGTCTTGCCAAGTCTGTTGTTGTACTTGAGCACTTACTCCAGAGTCCAGATATTCTAGCGGCTTAACGCAAGTCATCATACTCGAGATCATTCACATCTTCAACTGCCAGGCAGAGATCGTCAAGCTGAGTACGTATCTCTCTGTTCTCGACCTGTTATACATGTTCAACGTTTACTGTGTAGTCCACACGCTTCTCAACTGCTGCAACTCCATCCTCAATAGCCGGTAAACTCAGATTGATATGCTAACCAACAATATCGAGTGGTAAGAGTGTGAAAAGCTCATTCCTCAAGTACGGATTGGATATTTGTCTCTTTCCCTGAGGCCCTGTAAGAATCACTTCTATGTCTTATCATGATGCTGATCATTTGTACAGGCGACTTGAAGCACTGCAACACAAGCTAGCCTTGACACGAATCGACGCACTTTATATATACCAGACCTTCGCGGAGAAGTGACATCCGCGCAACTAACCTATCTACTAGACCTCCACACAGAAATCATATCCGCGCGCCTATCCTGATTATAGGTGTGCACCTAATAGCACGCCGTCCTAGGGTGACCCGCCCTGCCCGACTTAGAATGTTAGTTCGGCGGCCGAGGACGAGCAGCTGGAAGTCTGTCCACAATGCGCGACCAAATTCTCTAGGTCGTCTGACATTCTCATGATAAACCCACCATTGGAGGAGGAGGAATGTATGTACACTGCGATGGAACTTCGTCGTTCATTAGAGCCTGTGAAGAAGTCAAAGAAGTGTAAGGCTGGTGCAGATGCTGTGGCTGACTAGGTCGCTGCCAAGAAGAAGAAAGCATCCCTCGAGGGTCACCCGCCTTCTCCAGCACTGGGTTTGAACCTGAAGATATCAGCAGCATCGCGATCTCTTGCTCAGAGTCTTGCTGCAGAAGAGGCGAAGAGGAAGGCTGGCATGAGCGATGCGGTCAAATCTTTATACCGGGACAAGAATGATGCTCCTAGGAAGGAGATGTATATGACTATGGGTACTTTTACAAGAGTGAGTCGTTCATTCGCTCATCACGTTGATTTACAACGCTAACTTGGGTTCTGTGTAGTATGCGTAAATACCGACTTTTGTCGGGTGTAGCTCGCAGATGCAGTATGTATGATACTAGTCAGGCTTAATTGGGAGTGGTCAGCAATATTCAGACGCACATCGTGACTCGCCAAGGGTCCAGCCTCAATTTTTATAGGTATCAGTATATACAAGCACAAAGTGACATTCATATAATTGTACATTTACATCGCCAGACCACTCCGCAACCTCGACAACGTGAAGTCACTCGAAGCGTGTAGAACTGCGTCTGTACCATCTTCTCCGTTAACGTGTACCTTGGCATCTATCTTGAAAATCCTCGTCTCCGCTCGCTGAAAGAGTGCAAAGGGGATTGGGATCCAGAAGCACATGTACCAGCCGAAAGTACCGTCCCCGTCCAAGGTGGAACACCAGGGGACATTCCCAATATGAATGCCTCGAGACAAATCGGGTGTTGGCGCATCATTCACATAGCATATCGTGGCGCCATTATAGAATGTCCTGAATGCAATTTGGGGGTGGGACTGGTAGGGGCCATTTATCGCCACTGTAGTGCAGACAAGATCGATAATTGTGACGTCCGGAATAACCAGGGGGTCGAAATCATTTGTGGAGGTACATGCTATCATGAGTTGCGCTGGGAAGATGAAGAACGCGCTATTTATTTGGGAAAACTAAGCATAGAATATTGACATGTAGTAGTTGGTTCACTCACCAGTTGGGCGCGTCCCATGTCGTGACGTGACGTTCGCAGCAGCGGACATTCATGTTGAGATCTTCTAAGGCATATTTCGCCAGCGTAGCGTCGACTGTGGTCTGTAAAATAGGCTCTGGTGATCCAACATTGTCGAGGTCGAAGGGTGCTTGAAGGGTCGTGAAGCGCTGGAGAATGCGAGAGGTAATGCTAGCGATATCGGTTTCGGCACCATCCTCCACTCTCGAAGATGCTGATCGTTGGAGTTTGCGAGCACCTGGTTTCTTTGAAGGCGGCTGTGTCAGAGACGATGCGGAGCTCTTGACTGCATGCTCGTAGGTCGCCTTGGGGGGAGCCACTGTCTCCGACGTGTGCAAGAGTCGACAAACGGCTCAGAGAGGACGAATTGTAGCACTCGACGGGGAAGACGGCTTCCTGTTGAGAGTGGAAGAGTTTGCCACGATGTGTTTATTCTCGTGTAATGCAAAAAGGCTTGCTAGACCTGCACTTGACGCAATGTGGTAGATCACACCATCCTCTTTCTTGAAGCGTCGGAGAGCAGTACTCTTTGCGCGCGGACTACTGTCAGTCGTTGTGGAGCAATTAACCGCTGTGTCAGATGGTTCGTCGTAGTTGGCACCTCCAGTAAGAGATCGAGTATCAGCAGTGGGGGACATTTGGAGGATCAAAGTCGTAAGTCTGGGTAAATTGGAAGAACATGAAGTGAGCTAGCGCTTATATAGGGATTTTCGGTGCTGTGGAAAATAGATTGATCGATGTCAACGAAGCCACCTGTGGACAGTTTGTGGTGGTATGACAAAGCTACACGCACGCTTGGACAAACGATTTGTGCTCAGCCCAAGCTCAGCCCGGCACGTGTTTGGGCGACCCTCCGGGTTCCGAGTCCCGACGCACAAGGTTAGACCGTAGATACTAGACACATGACATTGCACATGCTCGCCAGAAGAGCAGTTCATCGATCATCAGTCCTACTACGAACGATGTCGTCGAAAGCATATATCGTGCCCGTTGACCCCAAGAATCCTGCAGGAAATGCTGCTTTAGGTGTCAACCCAGCAACCTTATGGTCTTCACTTCCTCAGACGCAGAAACCTGCAAAGGTTGGCACGTCCCACCTCTTCTATGGGACTCCCGCGTTCGGCGTAACTGCACTTGTGTCACTTGGTGAGGGGTTTGACTCCAAAACTGGTGATATAAGACGAGAAATTGTCCGCAAGGCTGTTGGTAGTGGTGTAAAGAGTGTCAAGGGACTTGGTGATAGCGTTTCTGAGGCTGTTATCCATGCATCAACCGATCCCCACACTGCTGGTAAGATATAGTTTGGTCTACAACCTGCCTTATCTTATGTACCTCCCAAAGCCGTTGCTGCTCATCTTGCGCTTTACAACTTCTCGCTCAAAACGTCACTTCCATCGGCATTCGACCCGTGAGGATCGATGGGCGTACCAAAGAAGCTTGAAATCTTCACAAATACAAACTCTGCCGACTGGGATCGTGGTGTCGTCTATGCGAACGCGCAGAACCTTGCAAGAACGGTGAGCTCATGGGACGGAATGGCCTCTAATTCGTGTGGGCGAATCTAACCGACTTCCATAGTTAATGGAGCTGCCTGCGAATATGATGACACCTACTGTACGTTCATTTCTGAGCTCCGCATGTGATTGAATTCATATCACTATGTTGCAAGGCATTCTGCGAGCGCGTCCAGGCAGAATTTAGCGGTATCCCTAACGTGGAGATTATTGTTCGCGACGAAGGTTCGATGTTCTCTGGTTTTTCAAAGTTTTTCCAATATACTCACTGACACCTCGACAGCTTGGGCGGCTGAAAAGGGCATGGTGCATTTTGTACATTCTATGTATGCTCGATATTGATATATTCTCTTGTAGCGCACTTTCCTCTCAGTAACTCGAGGGACTGATCAGCCGGCTAAATTCCTCGAGATGCAATCACACTTCATCCCCTATTTCTGCTGTATCGTTCACCGTTTGATGGCTGTCAAAGTCACTACAAGGGCGCTTCTTCAAAAAACGCCCAACCTCTTGCTTTCGTGGGCAAGGGCATCACTTTCGACAGTGAAGGAATCAGCTTGCAACCTTCAGCAGTGAGGCCATTGCTATTCAACTGGAAAGTCATTCGCTCACCATACCTAACTGGATACAGGGCATGAAGCTGATGCGCGGTGACATGGGTGTAGTCTGCTGAGCTGAATTTGCAAGTGGCCGCTCACTTTGAATTGCAGGTGGGGCGGCTACAGTCGTATCATCTCTGCTTGCCATTTCTCAGCTTCAACTCCCGTACGTTGGTGAGAACTTGCCTGGCCCCAAAGCTACCAAGCCAGGCGATGTGTGAGTTTTGGAACACGATATTCATCATGTCATGGACTGACTATCAGCCAGAATCTACGCTATGAATGGCAAATCCGTCGAGGTCGACAACACGGACGCTGAAGGTCGACTTGTTCTAGCTGGTGCACACTCTTGTTGTCCACTGACCTCGTGAAGAATTCTAAATTTCTCGAAGACGCGCTTTATTACGCATCAACCGAGTTCAAGCCACACACGGTCATCGATGTTGCCACTCTCACTGGGTGTGTATTGATTGTTCAAACCTCTCGGCTTGAATTTATTATTGATAGGGCTATGGATATCGCTCTGGGTGAGGTCTACACCGGTGTTTTCATGGTACGTCATTTTATCGCCACCTGCCGACACGCCGTTGACTAAACGCTAAACTCTTGTATTAGACCTCCGATGGCCTTTGGAACCGACTGAGTGTTGCCGGAGAGAGCGAGTACGATCGCTTCTGGCGCATGCCCCTCGACGAAGATTATGGCCCACAAATCTACTCTTCTAATGCTGACTTGTGCAACGTTGGTAGCCTATCTTCACTTTATCCTTACCCGAATTGACATTGTCTTTCTTTAGACTGGAGGGAAACCAGCAGGTTCATGCACTGCTGCACTGTTCCTTAAGGCCTTTGTAGATGGAATCGAGGCCAAGGATGGACAGGAACCCTCTGTCCGATGGGCTCACCTTGATATTGCTGGGACTATGGAGGTAAGAACCTGTCGCTTGTGAAATCAAATGCAGGACATATGTCATGAGCACAAATGCGATCTAAACCATGGCGTTGTTCACAATGCGCCCTTTATGATGACTGCCTCTCCATTATTGGTTCTGATCCCTGATTATTTCATTGTCGTTTATGCGCCCAACACCATATCAAGAGAAAGGAATGACTGGGCGTCCTGTTCGGTAAGTCGTTTAAAACGAAGATTTAGGTGATACATCCATCTAATATCGTCGTTCAGCGCATTGATAGAATTTTTCAGACGTCTCTCAAGCCAATGAGGAGATATGCAAAGATGTGCATTGCTCACTACGCTAGGCCTCTGTTTCGTGCCTTTTGCAAAACGTTAATGACTAGGTTAACAGTGAGATCTATGTGCGCGGTCTAATAGAATATCTAATTGAATGATTGTGTGGACTACCTTTCCGATGTCCAAATCAGTGTGCCCCTCACCTGATGACGTGCCCTAGGGTGACCCACCCTCCCCGACTCAGAACATTAGGACTCCTTACTAACAGCGCGCATACTCCCTCAGCACCCGCCTAGAATTCATCGACAAACCTCAACACCTTCCTCTCCAAGTACTCTCCACAGGACGCCCTTTTGTGCGTATGGAATCAGCAACCTGTCAGAAGCGGTTCAGAGCCCTCCAGTACCTCCAGGTACACTAGAATACACATAGCAGAGCTATGGAATCGTATGCCATCTCCACTACAGAAGTCATCTTGTTTTTGCAGTGTGCGGTAGAGTGCTACGATGATGTGTTTGCCAAACATCATCAACTGCGATCTCATACCTACCAAACAGGCGCACCCCCAGGTACGAAACCTTGCACGTGTACCAAGTTGTTCGATAGGAACTAAAAAGCTTAAAAGCCACATCAAAATTCATGACAATTCACACACCTTCACATCCGTGCGCTCATTCAGATAAACGCTACGCGTGTGTACACCCAAACTGCTTACCTTCATCTAACACCGACCCGACATTGTACCCGACATGGACGTCCCTCCAGGCTCATAATTTCGAGGCCCATCCTCTGACATGCATGCATCCCTCAGCAACGGACGAACCTTCACGATCTGCATGCTCATCAGAAATTACACGAGCAACAAGAGTTAGAAGCCGTTTTCGCAGACGTAGAACGATCACAAGCAACAGACTTTCCTCGCACGCTACAACTTAGTCTGGCAAAAATATAGGCAAATGACCGACAGATGCCAACCGTTGGGAGTAGCGCAAAAAGCACTTTCACTTCCGTGCTTCGAAATGATGCCCAGGCAGCTTCCGGGTTCTGCCACAATCAAGCAGCAAGTACAATTTAGTTAGTTTTATCTTTATAATCGTACCTACGGTGGTACAACACATGAAAAGAGTGGTACTATGATATCAATGAATTGAAAGAGCAACCGAAAGGTCGATGTCAGTTAAGTAGGGTATAATGATGTACGACCGATAGCAAGAAACAAGATACGAGAAGGAAGCAAATCAATACAAATAGGCCGCAGGTACCATGCCCTCCTGCCCTATTGGTGGATTTCGCGTATGCCACCACCTGAGGAGGTTATCAGCGCAGTGACCAGAAAGTTGAATGAGATCTCTTACGCAGGGTCCCGATCATTGAACACTTCTACCTCGAGTCCAGCCATCATAGGTAGTTCGCCGTCACCTGTCCTATCAAACGAGTAGCGAGCGTATGCAGGATGGGCGAACTCCTCTTCGGCAGCCATTGTACCCACGACCGCCTGTCCACAAGAATGGTTGAGGATATCCACCCCCAGAAGCATGAACGGATAACTCGAGGAGGTGGTCTGCAGCATAGGAGATCTAGATAGAAGTGTGGATGGAAATGCGTGGGTTGAGAGATACGTCGATGCTCTTAGGTATTTGTCCCTGATCTGGTCTGAGGAACATATGCAGAGAAAGCAAACACGGGAGACGCGTACCAAGTGTATCTGTCAGCCCAATCTGGATTAACGGCGTGTATGAAAGTTCGACATGTATTCCACTCAGTATTCCAGCTTTCCTGGCGATCACACGTAGCACCGTATATGTTCCTCGGAAAGCCTCGAGTTCAGATGGCGTGAATTGAAGGGGCGTTAGTAGTGAGTCTAAAGGTGGAAGGCGTTTCAAGTAAGGAAGATGTCGAAGGCCATCAGGAATCGGGCTGTAATGTATGATCATCAGATATCAAACACGCATGCAGAGATAAAATCAATTCAACACGCCTCGAATCGGGGAACATCCAATGTAAGCATATGCAAGTGCAAATCAGCTGCCTTTCCAACCAAGACTGTAGGTCAACGAGAGTAGATTCGCCAAATAGTGCTGTCAGAGCATGTAGAGAACACTCCACGTCGATAGCCAGTGAAAATGAACAAGATACGATCATAGTATCAGCATCGATAGTGTCTTGCGCAATGGCAGAGAGTCCGAATTTGCCTGAGAGCGAAAGTAAATGGTAGAAGGCATAGTGTCTACGTGTTAGATGGAGCACCTTGGGACAAAGAGACAGACGGGCGAATATAGCTGCCACAGGAAGTGAACCATCATCTGAGATCGGCAGCGCTGCCTGAAGACATCACTCTCTGTGGTATGCATAACAGAATGTACATCAATTCAAATCTTCATCGCCGGGAAGGTCAAATCGTGCAGCGTGAAGCAGGGTAGCAAACTGTACAAATTCATTAAGATAGAGCAAGAGCGTGTTGAATAAACGGACGAACCTGGACTTGCGCAATTGACCGAATTTGGCTGAGGTCAGAGCCGGGACGTTCGCTGAGATTACCCGCAAGAATGTCAGCCCTAGTTGTATGGATGGGGAAGGTGTGAGGGACTGACCGCTGTTGTAGTACATGGGGTCTGCAACTAAGTAGATGCGATATAGCACGTTGAAGAGTATGTGTGCTCAGGGCTTACTTGGTCCAGCACGCTCGAACACTTGCGTCGAGGCGTATCCTTGCTCATGGAAGGACTAGAGAAAAATAAAACAAGTTGGCTGGCATTTACACATGCACAAGATAATAGAACTGACCTGGTGGTCACTGCAACATGTGGCAGTGTAGCCCACAGTAAGCTCGGGGCTGTAGATGGGTGACATATTTGAAACAAGTCGAGCCACTTCTGGAGTGCTGATACTGCGGGGTGGAAGAGGTTATTCATGTCCGGTTTGGTGAATCAGAAATAAAAAAACGCACTACATCAGAGGTCCAAGTTGAGGAGGTTCGCCAGGGGCGTGGTACCCAAGCATATCAGTTTGGATCATTACAGTGGTATTTGCGTCCTCCTCGCGCATCTCGCCTGCATGAAGTGGTCAGATATTCAAAGCGCGCCAACAAGTGTTGACTCATGGGCGTAAGCCTTTGAACTATACAGGCCCTGCTCCTCGCCTGCAAAAGCGACGAGCTCTATGTTGCTGCGGAAAGTGAGACCGGAGTGGGCAACGGCACGTGCAATTCCGATAAGGGCGACAGCTCCCGAGCCCTCATCATTTCCTCCAGGAACCTATAGATATTCAGAACGCGAAAACAGTGATAACAGATAGATACGTTACCCTCTATGAACCAAAGGAACCACGCGAATCGTGATGCCCAGAAATGAGGACGGTGGACGTTGTGTCCACCAACGCAGAGTATTTGCTGATGAATTGGCTAAGTAATTACTACAAAAATGAGCAAACTTTGCTTACCAGGCCACATTCGGTGAGAGTCTCGTCATGAAAGTCTCAAGTTCGCAAGTTGCGCCCCTCTCCTCGAAACGTTCCTTGAGCCAATTAGCAGCTACATGAGAACCCTTTGCAAACGAGTGACGAGAGATGATTCCGGACTTTCCATCTTCACCCGTGAGCCATCTGATGTCGTCACGCATCTGCTTCAATGAGACACTGATCACGAGCGATGTTACGACTAGGTCGAAGCGAATGGTCTCAACGAGGTTCTTAACGTGCTCGATAGCAGGGTTTTGAACCGAGAGATATGATGTGCGTTGATTGGGGTAGAATGTATGGCTTCCAATAACGAGGGATGTGGCAATGCCTTGATGCTGGGTGTTAGACCCGGTTCTATAATCTAGACCTTCACGCGGAAGTCACATCCGTGCATCTAACCTGATTATAACCTGATTATAGGTGCCCACCTGATGGCGTGCCCTAGGGTGACCCACACTCCCCGACTCAGAACATTAGATGGAGATGCTGACTTCGCTTGGGGTAGGAAACTAGGAGCTTCCACGTATCCAGTGAGGGGAGCACGTGCAAGAGGTGAGCTTTGACCTGTCGAGTACCCATCGTCCTAGGAGTTATGGCGAATGGAGAGGACGCAGGAAGCTTTGAAAGAGGCGAGACTACAGGAGGCGCGGCACCGGGTACGGGAGATCCAGGTAGTGTTGTGCTTTGGTCCCTAACTGGAATTTCGAGGGGGAGGAGAAGGCGAAGTTGACATATGACTCCATCAAGCATGTGAATACAGAACAATCTAATAGAGAACCGAGCCAGTTCGCACCCATAGCGATACAGTTCAGGGGTGAGGAAAGCAAAACGGAAATGATGATGACAACATACATGAGAACGATCTGCATCGAAAAAAACTTTGGCTGAATCGGACGTTGTGTCACATTGATGTCGGCATATAACATATCGTCAAAACTAGCCAGGAGGAAATCTCTCATTTACTCACCCCCCATGCTGCGCCAGCCAAACGCTAGTATTCCATGGTCACTCGGTTGTAGCGATGAACGTCAGGTCATAAGAGCTGCATCCGTTCCCACATCAAGATTGTCAATTGGACTGTAAAGACCGGTCAGTGCAAAGAGACGATGCAACAACGCGGATCATACCTCTCGAATCTGTTGAGCGATTGTGATTCTGCAACTTGCAGTTTTTCATGCACAGTAGCTGAAAAACAACCAAGGCCGCTATTGAGTGATGCACTGACGAACACTGACGAACGTCTCCATCATCCTCGTCGATTTCTCGAAGTTGGAAGGAAGGTTGGCATCTACAAATCAATTAGCAGTGTGATGGCCAGCAGGGGACGACTGACCATTGTCTGAAGACGCCCCATTGCTACTCGCTCAGGACATCCAAAACTAATGATGGTTTGTTTCCGTCTCGGGTCTGCAAAGAAGTGCTTGGCCTTGAACCAAGACGCTGCACGACAAATAGTCCCAACACTGTCATATTCACTGAGCCGCATGGAAGAAGTCTGTACGTCAAAGCGATTAGCACGACAAGCAGTTGTGATATTGCAGGTACATATTTATCTTGTAGATGTATCTCAAGTGCAGTGAACCGGAGTTTCTCCAAGGATTGTTGCCAAGGAACGTGGGGTGCCTACAAACAGGGTCATAAAATGCACAGGCATTGCTGTGTTCCTAGCACATACTTCTATTGATAAGGTGGTAGCAGCCTTGATAGCACAAATCTTCAGTGTCAGACCGCTCAGGTTCCAGGTAATCCAAGAACAATGATATTGATTCCTCCTCCGGCAGGAAACAGAATACAGCGACAAGTGCCTCAGCATAGGTGGCGACATCGATTTCATCAAAGGAATCCCAGAATGGCTTCTGCCTGGGTAACTTCTGCAAGGTTGACTGCAGAGAATTAGCAATGGGAAAGATTGGGTCACAAACTGCTACCATCACCTTGATTTCATGCGAGATGTCTGCAGCAATATGTCTGAGGGGCATTTCGCCGTCAGGCGATAACCGAAATCCAGCTCTGCACATGTTGATTGCACATACGAAAGAGACATCTGAGAGTTTCGAATTTGTGTTTGAATGCCCGAGTAGGTCCTCTATGAAACGGATATCCTTTGTGAAAACAGTGAGATCAAGTTATACATCACTTCACGTTGAGCTCACCTTCCTGTGGCCGAATTTGTGAGTGGGGAAGTTTGTGGAATGACTCTCGACATCGCTTTAATAATCTAGTGACAGGCATTCAGCAGCGAGAGAAGCAAAGACAGTTAACATTGGCCCAAGTGCACGCTCCCGACCAGGTTCGTTCGCAGAGTGCAGCAGGTCAAAGACACGCTCAGGCACGCCCTTGAGTGGCAGCATGTTCCTTGTCATCCTGGAGACCTCGAAGAGTGGTCAAGTAGTGTTTGAAAGTGTCCTCGAGAGATGGAACTGGGAGCTTCGGTAGGTTATGCACTGATATTGAAATGGCAAGATCGCTAATTAGTCATCTGACAAGCTTACATAAGCTTTCCTCGCACACTCATCCAGCCAATCCTCTCAATTCGCACCGACCTGGTATCAGATTCAAATCCACATGTAAGTGTTACATTATTCATTTAACCAGTACGCTAGCATAATTCTGTTCACTTCCCAGGCGGCTTCTCATAAGACTTACGATCTGATCGCGACATACGCCCGTCCATATACGCCGCATGCTGGTTTGCATGTTCCAGTATGGGAGTCTACACCCCCAAAAAACTGGTGGTGGTGTTAGAGACGACTTATTTCGAGCATCAAGCTGTAAGCTGTTTATCCAATTCTCACCGCCATATGCTAGGCTGAACGTCGATGCAACAGTGCTCGTGTGTCTGCTGTCCTAGAGCGTATGTAGCGCCGCTATGCTTTCGCATATCGTAAGTATGCATACTCTCGGTCTTCAATCCTCCTTTCACTTTTTCTCCCTGGGGCCCCATCAGACTCGGAGCCACTATGTACGTCCATTCTCTGCATTTTCTGTAGGGAGTCGACGTATTAAGTATTGTTCAAGGTTCCCTGCATGCGAGGTTATTTCGGAGATAAGTGTGAAGAACTGTTTGCAGTACTGCTCCTCGCATTTATCGTTCGCACGTTCGCAAGTCATGAATACTCCCCTTCCCTATCACGAGACTTGCTTGATTATTGATCTGCGTCTAGACCCCGACCCCGCCCAAGAGCGGTCAGCTCATCTACCGATCAAACGATGTGTTTCAACGCTCAAGGTGAGCATTTCTACGAACTTTTGTCTAGGATATATTCTCGCTCCCTGCAACCCACTTACTTTCCCGTTGTAGCTCATCCATGCGGATAGCCCAGATGGATGATACTGAGATGGTGATTGCAGTGAAGCAGAATCATTGCTTTATCAGCCGTCTAGGCTTACGCGAATATTTGTTTTCAAAAACAGAATTTCCCCCTCGTACTCCATCCGCTCGAGGAGTCCACTGACTGGTTCGGACGGATGCGCAGGGCTGTTGCATTATAACTGTCTGAGCTTCGACATGCTACTCAGGATGCCAGTGATCAATGGCAACAGTTGTATTTATGTCATAATTTCGTTCGATGCTTCACGCTGACAGACGTACTACTTTCTCTGTAGGTATCAAGGATGTGAATACAAATCCCACACACTATTTAGCGATCATAGTCACTTCTTTTTCTTCATTCTTTGTTCTCAGACAAACGATGATCAGGGAGTTCGTCACTCTGTAGACTTCTCGGGCTATCAGCTGTCTGAGCTCAGACACACTCTTTTACTTTCCTGGTTCACGGAACTTTCGCATCACGTTTTCCATGCCCGGCCTACATGAATAGTTGCACAAGAGGACAGCATGAGAGCAGGACCGATGTGTTACCAGCCATCTGGGCTGTTGCAATACCCTACTGAAACTTTGTCAGGTGCGCTGTACTTCCTGTTCAGCACCTCCTTGCCATGTGCATCCGTGATAGAGGTAAATACTCGAGCTGTAAGTTTTTTTAAAATTATCATACTCCATATCGTTAAATCGTGCTTGAACGCAGATGATTGTTATCGACGACACGACAACTTTCTGACAGCAGTCAGCAATAGCTCGGCTCACTCAGTTAACTAGCTGTATCCAGGACATCGAAACCCTTCTTCCACCTTTCATGCACAACCCCTCTCTATGACCTAGACGGATGGTGATGGCAGACAGGCATTCTCGATGATCCTTATACAATATCAGCCATGGGCCCCTGGGGCGTTTTACGGCTCACTCAGGTCGCTTTTTCATTTTCTTTGCTCAGGCACACGAGAGAGCCATTGTGATCTGATCAAAGTACGTATGTTAGCATATTGTGGTTGGCACTCTTTTTGAGGTGCACTTGCTGCCTTCTGACTTGAAGCCCGGTTCTCTTCTCTATTCACCGCCCAGCACTTCTCATCTTCTTGCCACGTGTTTTCATTTAGATAAAGGCATATACTCACCTCGTAAGTCTCTTCTTAAATTATCATGTTCAATATCACTCAATCATGTTTGAATAGACGTCGATCAGCGATATCGTGCCTATTTCCACCCTTCTGAGCCACGCACAATTCCTCTGCCCAGATGGATGATATAGGGTGGACACCCGTCTGGCCCGTTTCGCTCTTGTATGCACAACCTTTAGGCATTCAGCAAACAGGGCTCGACTCATAGGTGGCATCGAAGGTAGACAGCGTGGAGAAGGGCCATCAACGACAAGTCCATTCATTTACCTTTGTGCGTACTCGCTTGATTTCTCATCGTCAAAACCTCTGATGCGATGCTAGCCCAGATTCTCGACGGACACAGCACCAAAGAGGTTCTCACCACAATTTTTCACTCAATACTTTTCCCTAGGTTGTTTGGCGCTGTAAAACCTCAGACATTCGAGGTGCTTGATGTCACCATGGTGAGCTTTCTAGCTTTCATACTACTCAACCAGGAGCACCAAGTCTGCGTTACAGTCACGTGTTTTGGATCTTGAGATAGAGCAACTCCTGACCAAGAAAGTGGATATCTTTTGGAAGGGCATCGAAAGCGGAGCGAACCAGCGTGGTCAAGTGAGTTTTTTTCTGTCTACGCTGCATAGTCTCCATTCATCTCGTTTCATTCAGATGATCGTGATATTGCCAGAAAAAAAGGCAAAGAAGTCCTGGTTTCAGGTATCGGGGAGGGGGAAGTGCCATGGGAACAACGGTGTGTTCTTTGGTGATTGTTGTCGAACGGGGAAGCTAACATGTATGGCAGGATCGTAAACGCCGAGATGCGATAACCCAAGTCAGAAGGCGAGGATTTCACCATCTGACGCGATTTTGTCATGACATTCTCAATTACAGGTCAGCATGAATTCAATGCAAATCTTGCATTGACATTTTTGAAGGCTTTGAACGTGATGCTAATGCATACCTCGTCGGAGTGCAGGCGCACGGCAGTTCCTCTCATCAAGAATGCGACAGGGATATTTCCTTTTCCAATCAAGATTGCAGTTAAAGTTGGTGGGGTGGAGTTTGGTTAGTGTATACAGCTGCCATGTTGTGCAGAAGGACGTTGCAGATGCAATGCACAAGATGTATGTTTGAGACCTTGCATTGATTTTTTTGTTTGATTTACTGGCGCCATTTATCTGATATTCGCCAACACCTGTGAGAAGGCAGCCGTCTGCACTTGGACCAGAATTAGCATCATCACACAAAGGCTAGACATGGAGTCGGAGGTGCTCGATTTCGTCCACCGACACTTGACATTTACAATGCAATGTGTGCTCAGCGCATGCTATCCTGATATGAGTACTGATTCTATAAGCAGCTCGTGTGGAAGTTTCCAAAGAGTCCAAATCCACCCCCAGCAATTTCGACAATATGAAATCACTCGAAGCGCGCTGCTACCCTTCTTTAACCTTCATCCCCGTTCACATGTACCTTGGCAATTTTGAAAGCCTTCGGCTCTGCGCTGAAAGAGTGCAAGCCAGATTAAAATCTAGAAGTGCATGGACCGTCTATCTATCACACCCATTACGCTCCTCCTTAACACGCACATCCAGCCATCCTTTGTGCTTCAAGTTACTCGATGAGTAGTGCTCATCTCCCATGTAGCTTCGCAACTTCGTTAACACCGCCCACCAACTTGGCAGTTCCGCTGGAATATTGTCCTCCATTTTTCGACTACGGGAACGCCTCACAAAATTGTTGTTTCTATTTCGCGAGAATGCAGCTACGTTGTTCCCCAGGCAAATTTCACGTCAACCCTCGCTCAACGCCGTGCGCCAGACGGAGAGCTGCTTCTATCGGTCCTCATGGAGATGCGGCAGTCCAAGCTGTTCTGATGGCCGGTCTCATCAGTTCTCTATTCCGGGCATAGTTGATTTAGCTTGACTTTAGCTTCTGGTTGCACTCATTTCCTTATACTCATTCCTACTCCTCGTCTGGACCGGGTTCGTCGTCTCAGGATCTTTCGGATGTCAGCTCAATTTCGTTTGAATTGACTGCGGCTCACTTTGAGATGAAGATATCGGTAATGCTCTATATGGTCCTTGGATGCGTTATTCGATCTTCGGTTGTAAATTCCCAACTTGGATTCATCCCTGCGTACGCAATGTTCGTCGCCAAGAATCTAAAGGTAGGTGGTACCACATTTTATCAATTATGGCCACTGAAGTCGACTTGGCGCAGGCGTTCGTTTTTGCCATAACCAAATGCGAGATGAAATGGCCTGTGTAATATTTCATCCCGATGCAACTCATAATTTTCCTCCCTCTAGCCCTTATCTGTAATCTCGCGAAGCTATCATGCTCGCAGGCCACGGCGCTTTTACCCAGATAGCGCTAATCGTGTGCTGCACGTTCTTACTTACTTACTAGTCTCATTCGTTCCTGCTGTGCTTCGTACGCGATGGTTCTAGTGCACTTCACGTACATGCAGTTATTCAACGGCATTCTTTACATACGATCAGTGAATATACTGTCATGGATTCAAGCATTTCTCGTGTGTTCGGATGCAGCATGATTAGATAAATCATCCTCGTACTGCGCGCTGAGCAGATTTCATTGCATCAGACAACTACTGCCCATCCGACTCCACCACCTCGTCCGACAACAGACTACCTGGTCTTCATCAAGACCTGTCAACAACGTGAAAGTCAAAGAGGACGTCAACGAGGACGACCCCGTGCAAACGGCGAGCGAGGACTTTGTGAAGTCACAGATTTTTCTGACATGCCGAGGACGTCTTTGGCACGGCGTCCGCTGGGTGTGCAGGAGAGAACTGCGCTGGGGGAGAGCGCAGCAGATATGGGGTGTTGGGCATTTGAGACTGGGTGGGAACGGGATTTGGAGTACCTATAGGAGTAGATAGGAGTCCCTAGAGTGTGACCACAACAGGATTAGATGAGAAAACGACATAAAAAAGGATATGGACGCACCGAAACCTAACTCTCCCTGTAGAGCGCCGAGGATGAAGATTAAGGTATAACGTTGGACACAGAGGTCCGGGCAACGGACTAACTGGTGCGGGGAGTATATAATAGTCTCTAGATTGTGATCCCAACAGCGTTAAGTGAGAAAACGATGTGGAAAAAAGATACGGACTCACCAAGTCCTCCTCCTCTCTGTAGAGCGCCGAAGAGGAAGATTAGGGCATAACGGGAGAAGAAAAGATGCGGGCAAGAAGATTTTTCGGCGGGGTCATCATTGACAGTGTCTAAACCAGGCCAGAACGTGTCAAGGTGCCCAGAGGTCGTGGTGAATGGAGGTCGGGCCAGAAAGAAGTTGAGAAGGTGTGGGAAAAGGGAATTTTTGGCAATGGTACTACCCAACACAAACTCAATAATTTGAACCCAGGTTTTGGACCGGGGAGAAGAGAATTTCGAGGGCTACAAGATGGGATAGATCCAGAGTATCGTTTCAAAGTATCGTTTCAGAGTATCATCTCAGAGTGAAAAACGGCAATATCAGCACCTCGATTTCATTACCTAATGATCTGAGTTTCAGATGATAATATATATCGCGATATATTCCCTTCTAAAACCTTCACTGGTTCACTGATTGGCAGCCTGCTGCGCGGGTAGCGCATGCACATCTGTTCAGACTGAAATCATCCATGAAACGCACTTTTTCCATTCGTCTTTTCTGAAAGATGAATGAAAAAAGTGCGTTTCATGACCTTCTCTTACACTAGACATATGGGCATACGGGCTAACGTTCCATAAACTCTGCAAAATCTTCTAGACGATATTACGTAGGTGTTCCTCCAGAAATTTTTGTTTGACTTTTCCCAACAGCGTATTTGAGTATACTTACCTACTGTACATTCTCAAACTCTTTCTGGACAATTGCTCCTGACCTTGGAATTGGTCTGTTTGATCGGATAGTTGGTAAGATCACATTGCTAGATATGCGAGTTGCGGGTTTCTCATGAGTTGCACAGATGCCAATGTTTTGATGGCCTTCTCCGTTCTTAGTCTTCTTCACGATGCCGTCATGACTCCTCGGCACTGTCAGGCAGCACGTTTCTCGGTCACTTATTCGGTCGCAGCTCCTCTGTTGAAGTCAATCAGCCAACAACCACTCGCCATTAGTCCACCACTTCACTTGCTTGCTTTCGACACATTTCATCCTGCGTTAAACGGCTCAATGCACTTTCATGTTAACGCGCGCCCCGAACATGCTTGACAGCAGAAAGAGTGTGGATAATTTCTTTTCTAAGTACGTCGTCGTCTTCTGATTCTCGTTCCTCTGAGCCTATGTCACCAAACTTACAAACGTTTATAGCTACGAGACTTATGATACACTTCTTACTCCTCTGTAGCGGATACTCTGGAACACATAATGCAGATATTTGCAAAAAAAGTGATTGTATTTGATTCGATTCTTCATATCCCCTCAGGAATGTTCGCAGACTGTCTTAGAACTTCGTCCCCGCGTCTCAAGGTCTTGGTGCTCAATGATTTGGGTCCCGATGGTGATATCATGTTTGGTCTCCCCATCGAGCTTCACGGGGAGCTATATCCGTGTGTTTCATTATCGCACTTGTGTTTTTTTTTGTCTCATATTTGGTTCTAGATGCTTATACGTTTTCTTGCAAAAACCATGTCTATCTAAGGGACAACTTGCTTTCATAGCTGCGGCTCCTTCTGTTGCTGAAATCGAAACTACTCATCTGCACTGCATGTTGCGGGCATATTATCGCCTTCTCCGCGCTAATCGTCTCCTCCCCATGCATCTACTATTGGACGGGGCGCTATTATACAAACTTCTCTACAGGCGTACGGTTACTCGTTGCTCGGTGCTATGCATCGCATGTCAGTATGGCAGGACTTGAGCGTGAGAGGCTCGTCACCTATGTCCTTGGCGAGTTTTGCGGCGTTGATTGCCCAATCAACTATGGCCAGACTATCGACGGGATTGTCGTTGAGACCGACGACTGGCTCGTGCCTAAGGCTATCAGTAGCCCAGTGTAGGCTTACTCAGGTCGACTGTGATCGCTCGCCCTTCCTCACAGCTCCCTCGTAATGCCATCCACCTTCATCAAGACTTTTGACACTCCTGCATACAATGGGACTGTTACGATCCCTCTGGTTCTCTACATAAACGGAGAATTCGTCGACCCTGTTGAAGGCGGCACAATCGAGTGAGTGTCTTCCTCGTACTCTTGAGTATCGGTCTCATTCTTGCAGTGTTATCAATCCTGGTATGAATTCTTTCGTCATAAATGGAACTTAACTTATTCTTGCAGCAACGAGCAAGGTGGTCACTTCCATTGCAGCTGGCACAAAAGCCGATATAGAGATTGCCGCGAAGACAGCAAGGAAAGCCTACAAGACTTCATGGGGTCTGAAAGTTCCTGGAGCTCAGCGCGGAAAGCTCATGTCGAAGCTCGCCATTTTGATGGGTGAACATATCGCGGAGTTCGCTGCCCCTGATGCCCTGACCAATGGTACGTACTCCTGCGTCGCTGCCACCCTTGAGAGTTAACCAAGCAACTCATACCTTGTAGGAAAGCCCTGTAAGTAATACCGCGTACGGTCAAGATAATAAAGAAGCAATTGCTGTCATGGAATACTATGCCGGCTGGGCTGACAAAATCAACGGCAAGACTATCAAGGTCCGTTTTTCTGTTCTTTCACGTCAGTCAAACTCATTGTGCTCTAGACCAACGAGAATAAACTAGCTTATACCGGACATGAACCCATCGGTGTTGTGGTAAGGATTTTTCTCCGAATGTCATCTGAATGGGATCTCAGTTCATGTCCAGGGCCAAATCATTCCATGGAATGTTCCGAGTAAGTGGATTCAAAGAGCGTGAGGGACTACAACTTACATTGACTAGTGTTCTCTCTTTCTCTCAAGATCGCTCCTGCGCTGGCTATTGGCAACACTATCGTCCTGAAGCCTTCCGAACTCACCCCGCTTTCTGCTCTTCTCTTCTGTACCCTTATCGAAGAGGCGGGCTTCCCTCCAGGTGTCGTCAACATCGTGAATGGATATGGCCCAACAGCAGGGCAAGCGATCTCTGAGCACCCTCTGATCGAGAAAGTTGTATTCACCGGTAGCACTCTGACGGGACGGAAAATTATGGAGGCTGCTGCGAAGAGCAGCCTGAAGCCTGTCACCCTTGAGCTTGGTGGAAAGAGTCCGAATATCATCTTCGATGACGCCGACCTGGAGCAGGCAGTGAAATGGGCTATTCACTGTATCTAGTATGTTTTCCCCTTCGCATGACTTATGCTAGTTCTCATCGTCGTCGTAGCTTTAACCATGGCCAGGATTGCTCTGCGGGTTCTCGTATCTTTGTACAAGAAGGCATATACGACAAGTTCTTGGACCAGTTCACAGAACAGGCACGCGCGATCAAGGTTGGCGATCCTTTTTCACCCGACACATACCAAGAACCACAGGTGTCCAAGACTCAATTCGAGGTTCGTTTATCTAATTCCATTATGAAACATATCTATCTGTTCTTGTTTATTCATTTACACAACGCGTGCTTCAATCCTTACGCCACCCCGAGCAGGTACCTATGGACTCATTTACGATGCAGATCGATACAGATGCCAAATCTTGTCTCGCCCATGACACCACGAGGGATACAGTTCACGCAGAGGATGGCATGGAAGTGGGACTACCGGAGTGGAACGTGAGTCGCTATACTCAACCTATCGCCACCAGACCTCAGTTTCCCCACAGGCGGGACTGAAAGACCTCACTCCACACATCGAAAAGCTTGAAGAATATCCCGCCGCCCACGGTGGGTTTGGGGAGATATGGAGATGCATCTACCGTACAAACAAGGGACCTGTCGACGTTCGCGTATCACTACGTTTCTTCCCTCCCCCCAGCTAACCATGTCCCTACAGGTCGCAGTGAAAACGGTGCAGTTCTATAACCCTGATACCGCGGACGATAAAAATGCAAAAAATATCAGAGTAAGCATTATGAAGCACGATATAAGCTTTATGCACACACACGCCAATCTACAGAGGATACGGCGCGAAATAGGTAATAGTGCAGGATTGAGGCACCGCAACATCCTCCCGGTGTACGGTTATTCGTTAGGCTTTGGCCCGCTCGTAGCGATAGTTACCCCCTGGGCAGACAATGGCAGCCTTGCTCGTTATTTGGAACAGCATGGGAACACGCTATCCACACGCGCAAGATTTTGTATTGTAAGTACTATTGGTCTCGGCCTCGACCGCATACTGACAGCACTCTCAGCTCAGAGACGTGATAGCCGGCCTCCAATACCGTATGTCCAATGGTCAATACATATTGTTCGGCGCTCTAATCCTCCATTTCCAGTACATGTCAATAATATTGTTCACGGTGACCTCACGAGTGTAAGTCTGATCCATGGCTAGACCAAAAAATTCTCTGACGGTCAAGTGCAGCCCAACGTACTGATTGATAGGCACGGCACAGCTTGCCTAGCAGACTTTGGACTGTCCGTGACTCTGTCTGCTTCGGCATCTTGGACATCCACCCT
>QLOO01002328.1:0-14923 GCA_003313855.1 Suillus sp. MG131 | reverse complement strand
GTTCATCGAGTGACATGTAAACTTTCAAAGCGAAGTCTGTGGAGTACTGAGCTTGAGGGGGAAGTTGCCGACAGATAGCTATGTATTCCTCGATTTCTTCCAGGCTGGAAACTGCAATTGGATGTTCGAATTCCTTCAGTCGTTTGGCCGCCTAGAACAGGGGGCCGATACTAGGTGTCCCTAGCAGATAGCTCTCCGGGCTCATCTGAATGTGAGTGACACTATATAGAGTGACATAGTGGGCTCTCACCGCGCTTTGATGGAGACATTCATGATCGCGTCCGAGGGGATCATCAGCGAATTGGTCTGAACGGTCTCAATACTTGGGCCATCTGAGCTACTTCATCAGATCAGTCTGTCACGTTGAAACCATTCCAAGAGCACGGAGGAAGGAAAGAAGGGTGTGGACGAATAAGGGTCCGAAAATGTCTTAGAGGGGATGGGATATAAAATGGTCTCGCTACCGGTCGAGGATGATAACGCGAGCTGCTGTGCTGCTTATTGCAAGCTGGGCTTTACGAACTCCACATGCACATCCCCAGACGGAGAAGGACGTAGTTGGATCATGATGAGTATGGAGGTTGTATGATTCATATTTGCTCATCTTCCAAGCTCGAGCACGTTTCGAAAGTTGCTCGAAAGTTGTTCGACTCCTTGGAAATTCCCTTCGAAGCGGTTCCCTGAATCGTTTGGAATTGAGTGTGGCAACCTGAGCCATTGGGTGTTCGAAGTTCCTAGGAAATAGCTTACCGAACTCATCTGAATGTGAGTGACGCTGTGCAGTGATATAATTTACCAAAGGGGATATACAATTATGCTAGAGAAGATTCAATGATAACAGTCGTATCCGTTCGAATCGTCCAACTTGGAGCCGAGGAGAGGTATAATCAACACGTCTTAAGACCTGTTTCCATATCCCCATCACCCTGAATGTCCACGCACTGTACTGGATTGTCCGGCTTCTGCAATTGCTTGCACGCAGCCGGAACGAACCCTGTGATCTGCCGACCTATCATTCTCCAGCTTGAGACCTTGGGTGGGTCCACGACTTTCTCCTTATCTCGTGATCCAGCAGTATACAAAGACCCAAACACAAATAACAAAACCAAGGAGATCGCAAATGCAACAGGTGTGCGAGTCTCGACATCTGTCTTACTGAAAGCAATCTCGCAAAATGCAACTGAAAACAGTATTAGGCTAGTGGGTGTGATGAATACTAGATATTGATGAATTAGAGAACAACAAACTCACCTCCACATCAGCAAGATGTACGGCAGGCTGCAGATAACAGCAATCCTCTCAAGACCATATAGTTCGCGGAAGATCCGCTTCAATATTATGATCTACATCAGTATGAGCAGTGTCAAGAAAAAATGATATTGACCTCTTACTGCTCTCGCGGGAGTATCAGCACCCTTTGCGCGGTATTGTTTGAAAATAACAAGACCGATAATGATGCTTCCAATGCTGCAGATAACGGAGCAATATATGACAATCTGCGCTCCTGACCTTGAACTATCTGCACTGCTTGAATCCACACTTCCAATTGCCAAAAAGCCGATATTCGTGCTAAGCAGGACAGTTGCCTGATATATAGATGAGCTGTGTAAAATGATGGTACCTCTGTGAATCGTACCAGTAGATTGGAATCGCGGATGCTGATATCCACCTTATTCACAAACTTCCTCCACCGCGCAAGTGAGAAATTGTCTCGCAAGCTGTATAATTCTTCTGCGTAGACTTCCGCAGACTTCAGCATTAATGGAGACAAAAGTGCCATCAGGATCGAGCGTTGGTATGGTCCTGAATTTGACTCAGAGTACTCGATGTCGAAATAGTCATCATTTTGACCATATGAACTTCGTAATATGCCGATATCTGATGCATGAGCGAACTCAACAGAACAATTGATACCAACAAATCAGACACGAACGATATAGCATCATGAATTTCGCTACAGCATGCCAGTGTTATGAGTCAACGAAGGGATCTGAAAATGTGTAAATTCCTACCTATTGTCCAAGCTAAGCACCCATCCTTGCTCCTGCCTTGAGCTAAGTTTCAAACAGTTGAGCATTCACAAATGAGTGAAGTTTCAATGGTTACATACGCTCAATGTTATTCACAAGTTCTAACATAGTTGAAAGATTTTCTCCAGCATAGGGCGATGTCGAGAATTTCGAAGTCATGCGATCTATAGTTCAAATCGTCATCGATAGTATCTGACACCACGTAACGTAAATACCTGCAGATGATTGAACTAAAATACTCTTGAGCTCACGGATGACGACCTCCGAGACGTCGAGTGTATTCGGAAAGAGCTCGCAATGCTTCCTGTTCGAAGTCGCACTACTCGCTGGCAATCATTTGACGAAGTTGTCAATTACCCACCAGTACTGTGCTTCGGCGCCTAAAAGACAGTGATTCGTATGCATGCTTGAGCATAAACTTAAGCTTACATTTAGAAGATGATTCCATAGATCCGTCGCATTCTTCTGATAAGCAAGTAAGGTTAAAATCTTCTAGCCAAAAGACTCGCTTGTGAGTATGAGAAGCAAAATAATACCCGAAGGTGGGTCTTTGGTCTGTGCCGACAGAAGACAATGATAATTCCAGAACGACAGTCATGTCGAGTTCGGCATCAAGAGGAGCGTTTTCCTTCAAATCGCGAAGCAGCTGGGTGATGGCGCTATGTAAGACGCTCATTTCATGGTTCGTATTGCTGCAAACTCTCTGTGTTTTGGGTTAGTATGCAAAGTGACGCACATTATACTCACCATCTCCTCGTGAAAGTAGTAAAAGCCAAAATCCGGATGTCGTATCCTGGTCCAACCGGCGGTGTGTCCAGACGGTCTACACAATGCATATAGAGAGATATGGAGCATGCTAGATTAGAATAAAGGGTATATGTCGACCCGCAACCTTACTGATCATCTTGAACAGCACCTGTGAGTGCTCTTTGAAGATGAGAGTGATTCACTAGACTGGATTCAAGTTAGAAGGTGTTAATCTTATGTGAGTACAATGAATACTGCAACAATGGGTCAGTACTGACGCTGGACTTCTTTTCCTTCGTATAGCGGATGGTGCCAACGGTCGAAACGAGTATTCGGATGCAGAGGCCATTGACGGTACTATGTACTGGCTGTAGTAAGGTGATCCAGAGTGCCAAAGCTTAGACCTCTATGAGTGAGACCACCATGCGGGTTTTCATCACGCAGCTTTGGTGTGGTGAAAACGTGCTTGAGCCCAACTCTATGCCTACTTTGCCTAGCTGGCTGATCGAATCGGACCGATTCAGAGCCTTCTTCGGGTCGCAGTGATCTTCGCTTCAATATCCGGTGCACTTGTACTACTACTAGTTGACTTCCAACTTGGACTTCCATGCATCAAGCCGTGCCAGTGCTCAAGATTTGTCTCCACACTTTTCCTGTCAACCACGTTCTGAGCTCTATGACTTGTAAAGTATAGGCTGATACGCAGTAAGTACAAGCTTATACAATGAGCATATGTGATTAATTTGTAGCTTCGATAAATATTGCTACATGCTCATGACGGAGATAGTTACCGAATATCCAGAGTTTTCAGACGATTCGGAGCAGTATGTACCACCCTTTCTGATTTTCACAGCTGCCCTTCCCATGCTCAGCTCCTGAGTGAACCAGTCCAAACTTTTCCATCGAACATCACGTCTTTCTCCGTGATCGAATGACGTGTGAACGCTGTTAGGCGTCTCACTGTCCGTAGCCGTGACAATGTACGACCAGACGTGATAATTATGCATACCAAGCGACACTGCGAAACTCTCGTCGGTTATTTGATGGCGATAGAGCAATGTGCTAAATATTCCACTGTGGTCCAAGCTCAGGATAAGCCGATTCTCCTGCTGCTCCCACCACTCAGCTGGCGCATAGCCAACCATGGAAAATCCGTTTTGTACCACCCCATCGGTTTTAACGAAGAAATGGTATTCTTTAGGGATAGGGTCGCGCCTGGGATCGATTATCATGAATAGCGATGGGTCATCTTCTTGGACGTAAAGTTCTTGAAAGGTGAATTCGGATGTCACCTCCACTGCGTCATCAAGAAAGCTGGGCTGTAATCTGAGAAACTGTTCCGTCTGGCCATCGACTTGATGAAGGCGTAAGCCAATTGGATGGGAATTTGGTGTTCGTCGATGACAGCAGCTCAAGGCCACTTGATGGTGGTTTCCCATATCCCTGGCAGGTAGGTGAATATTTACCCCGCGATTCGTCACCGAATACTGATGTCTGATGGATGGGGCTGAGCTTGGAAATAAGCTTCTGAATGAATCTGAGGGAATCCTAACGACGTCGCCAGACTCTGCAAAATCATCCGGGGAGGAAGCAAGTAGACCACTCGTGTCCCCTCGGTTAGACTTCCAAGCGAAAATGCTTTGGTCGTTGGAGCTCTTCATGATTTCGTTCTGAAGTCTGATGAATGCGTTCTCCCCTTCTCCGTATATTGTAGGCATGTATACCCCAAACAAACCAAGCAACGAATATGCGCGATCCTCTACCCTCGTTGTCTGCCTGCCCGTAGCCCAGGACATCCTTTGTGCCACACTGATCTCTTTCGGGTAGTTCGTAAGCAGGACACCGCGGTCAATCCTGGTGATCTGTTGGATCAAAGGAGCGAAACTAGATATACTTCCTATCTCCTCCCAATCGCTCGAAAAAAATATGACATTGCTGGGGGCAACGAACTCCTGAAGAGTCCATCCTCTCCTGAACCATTGGCTTTTAGAAAAGTCTGCCATCAAAGTGTCACATCTGGACACGTCGTCCAGATATGCGTAGCAGATTTGGGCCTTCTTGTACCACATGAACATCGAGTTGATCGCTTCGGACAGTTCGGAGCTGCTGCTCTTATTGATACAGCAAGTGTCTATCCAGACAGTGGTAACCATCTTCGTGAGCCTGAACACAACAACCTTCAATCTTGGAATAGCCTGGCATACTACGGGCGTGAGGCTGGTCGATATCAGAGAACTGTACCTCGCCATCACGCCATCGATGCGAAAGTATTGCATATTGTGGGATCTGACCGAAAAACTCTTCGAGTTTTCTTGTCTTCGTGTTCAATAACCGCATGTTATCTCATCGATAACGTGAGACAGGTGAAAACTAAAGCAGCCAAAGGACTACTTACTTATCTGCAATGTTAAATCAGGAATTAGAAATCAAGTCAGGGTCGCGCGTTGGTGAGATATCGACCTGCTGAGGTGATAGCTGAGCGTCAACCGTGGAGGTGCACTGGAGCAAAACCTGTTCACCCACCTCAATCAGAGTGACACAATAAGTGACTAGCTGAGGGTTTCACTGCGCTCAAACTGATTCTTTATCGATGATGGCCGAACAGGGTTGAGGGGAAGTATCGACCATGTACATTGTACATAGTGCACGATCGTCCTCGATTGGCAAGTAAACTCTATCGATCCATCGATGTGGATCAGAAGCATACCGGATATGTACTAGTAGAGTCTTCGAAATCAGGTGGTCGCAAAAAGAGCCTAGCTCATGGAATATTCAACCGGGTCTGCAAGGCTCGCAATTGGCAATATCGAAAGTGGAAACACTTCAAGATTCGTAATCAACCTCGCAGACATGCACCACCTAATATTAAACCAGATATGCAGTTCGCCGCGGATAAGTGATCGGAATCTATGTCATAAAGTCCATCAATTTTCTGAGTGACGCAATACTATGAGTTGACTCTTACAGGAAGATGTCCTTGACGTGGGTGTAATCCAGATCAACCTCCAGTGTCTGTGTTCCTGCGAAACTTCAATGTAGTCAACGAGGTCCACACCCTAGGCTTGGCCTTCACAATATTTTGTCGACACTGCCATTCTTCATCTAAGAGAGTTCGAAGCGGTATTGATGTTTTGCTGGTCATCCTCGTATCTAGAGTTTTCCACTAGTCCTCCGTTTTTGATACATACACAAGATAAGAAAAATCAACCCGGGCACTGTCAGAACTGCACAACGTATCCGAACCTTGTATTTGACTATTACTTCCAAAAGTGCAACATCCTAGCAGAATGATATATCGATGCCTGAGGCCGCAAGCACCGAGCAGTGGTATATCACCCTGCACTGGAAACTGTATGATGACTTGGGTAGCCCGAACACATACTTTGAATGTAAAAAAGCCTTGTACAATTGACTGTCAAAACAACGAAGAAAACGGGGGAGTGTTTCGACGGCTTACACCGTACTAGTATAGTACTTGGTCTGTCGTGCTTTTGTAGGACACCGCCACGGCAGGCCGGGCCTGAGGTGCTTTTCTTCACAATCACCGAGAAAATTATGTTGGACCGGAAGAGTTTTAGATCAGATCTCAGACATAAAAATGAGTAGTAGGATGCGAATGGATGTGGACACTGGACAGCGAGGACAACAGGACTCCAGCCACTGGACCAGGACCTCCAACACTCGTCACATCTAAATGTCAACATTTACATTTGAGTACTTTGAGTACTTTCCTTCACTTGGCAGTACTTCATCATGAGTCTCTCATCATTTCTACTCGGCGGGAAAAGTACGAGCAAGCACAAAGTTATTGACACGGAATTAGATGCCCTCTTTCAGACTCAGGTGCGCCACATTGACTTTTTTTTTCTGCGGTGGTCCACATTGAATTACAAGGTCCAAGATAATGGCAGTACTACAGTATCCAATGACAAGAAGCGCAAGCCAGAGGGAGAGCAGATGCATGGTCTGAAAAGGCACAAATCCTCGCCCAAAGAGAAAGAGTTACAACAACACCACTCCCCTCCAAAACGCGTCAAGCTGCGGGAGAACAGGAAAGAAAAGGTCGACAAGAGAACATTAAAAGCGAACTCAGCCGTGAAGACCAGTAGCGCCGAACACCGAGGGGCTGAACCTGCCGACAATTCCGATTCTGAGGAGAGCAGGCCATCTACACTCGTACACGAGTCGCTGCTCAGTGGTGGTGTGAAGTCCAACCAACGTGCGTCCATGCGCAAGGAGAAATTCGCTCCGCCAGATGAGTCTGAGGAGCAGCGCAACTTGCGCACGATCTTCGTGGGCAACCTCTCGTCCGATGTCGCTCAGAAGCGAGTGAGTCATTGGATACTCGCCACTAATGGCATGGACACATGCTGAATATGCGCCAGCCTTTGCAGAAACAACTCCATAGGCACCTTCTATCATTTGTACCTACTGCCAAAATCGAATCCACAAGATTCCGCTCCGTTGCATTCCAAAACCCTACCAGCAAACTTCCCGACGATGATGGGAAAGAACAGACCGGCCCACGGCAGCATGGCCGAGATCGAGCATCATCATGGCGCAAAACTAATCCCACAGCGGACGAGCCAAAAAACGACGAGCAGAAGAAGTTTCTTACTCCAAGTCAGAAAAAAAAAGTTGCGTTTATCAATCGTGAACTTCACCCTAGTGCCGATTCGGTTAATGCATACGTCGTCTTTGCATATCCCTCTCCTACGAAAGAGCGGCCTTCGAATTTGCCTCCCCTTCCACCAGTCATGGACCCGCACGAGGCGGCTCGTCTAGCTGTCGAGAAGTGCAACGGAACTGTTTTCATGGACCGCACGATCCGTGTAGATTCCTTAGGCAGACCTGCGGATAGCAATGGAAAGCAAAGTGCCCTCTTAGGCACTTTTGCGGGAGACCCGAAATCATCGGTTTTCGTTGGGAACCTTGACTTTGCGAGCAAAGAGGAAGATCTGCGGGTGTTCTTCGAAAGTCTCATCACTGCCGAACGCGGGCCCCCTATTCAGGCTTCAGATGCACCCCAACATTGGGTTTCACGAGTGAGAATTGTACGAGATAAGGAGACTCAGCTTGGGAAGGGCTTCGCGTATGTGCAATTTACGGTCAGTATTTGAGTATCACTTGTGGGTCACATTCTGAAGATTCGTTTTCAGGATCGCGTTTGCGTGGACGAAATTCTTGCGATGGAAGAGTCGAGACTCAGATTTGCGAAGCGCAAACTACGCGTTCAACGCTGCAAAATACCTCCAAAGGGCTCTGCGACCGACAAAGCTGCCACTTCGAAGACTGTGAGCACTAGTAATAGTGCAGGTGCAGCTCCATCCATCGTCGTACCCAAAGGCGATCCCTCTCTCGGTGACAAATTAGCGACCCTCTCCAAAGAGGAGCGAAAGCAGATAAAAGCAGCGGACGCCGACCGGCTGGCGCGGAGGATGGCGAAGAAGAAAGCGAGGATGTCGCTTGCCAAGCAGGGTGTGCCCGTACGTGGCAAGGAGAAGGATGGGGGACGGGTGAGGAAGACGGGCGCTGTCAAGAAGGCCGCTATCGCGCCTCGTAAACAGAGCAGAATTCGAAGTGAGAAGAGCGTGTCAAAACGAAATATGAAGAAATGATTCCTTTTTTGCTCTTCAAGGGAAGACTCTCATGTCTCACTCGTTGGGCTTGAAGCATATGCTTGATTTTGGGTTGTAAAACTTTTTCACTTTGGCGTCATGGAACAAGCTGTTCCCTAAACCCATGATCGAATCGAACACCTTGATGGTCTTCTTCGAGGAATTATTAACCGATATCATCACCACTGCATGCACCCAGCGGAGTGTCGCACTCTTTGCACTCACAGGAGCACCGAGGCCACTGGTCTTTTCATCCTCAGATCGCTTGAGGTACCGTTTGGGCCGCATTACCTGCCTGTATCAGTATCTCCGTGCATCAGCTCCCCGCCAATCGCAGTGAGTCAGAAGGCATGTTGGTTTCGTCACATCTCTGCGGATGCCTCCTGTTTCTTGAGCACTACGCTCAACAGTAGTGCGTGAACAACGCAGGTCAGATCCAAGGACTCATTTCAATATTACTTTCGCCCAATGGCGTATTCCCATTGCTACGAAATTCACCTAGGACATGAGGAACGGTGTAACAAAGAACACAGAGTTGGTGGTTCGCGCCATGGTGTATACGAATATAGGATACCAGTAGCAGAAATCCAACGGCAGTATTGATCACACTACACATGAATGCGCGAAGCGATGCCGCAGTAGGGCATACCCCTTTCTCAATGATGTGCAAATAGATCAACGCGCATAAGCCGCAGGGACTCTAAATGAAACTCACACTCGGTTGATATTGCACGGCGATAGTAATTTGGAGCGGAAACAGTTGTTGTTAAGCGCCACAGGATGAAAAGAATTCGACCGATAAGCCAACGATAAGCTTTTGTAGCGCCATCCGGCGTCTTCACAATGAACCCCATATTCATAAGCAGCTCCATACCAGATTGTATGCAATCGGTCACGTTGGGACTGCCGGTCGCCGGTAATTATCGAGATAACACGCCGAAGTAACACGCCAGAGCGTGTTATGTAAAAAAATCAAGGGGCCAAGGCGAATCCCTAAACAGCCTCACGACGAGGCGGGAAATTTAGCTAAGTGCGGATAAGTGAATGTCAGGGTGAGTAAGATAGTCCCTGACTCAGGGAATCAAGAGCTTGCTTGTCGAGTCGGAGTGTCCTTGGCGATGGGAGTGTAGTACTTGTACAGGAACCTAAGAGCTCCACAAAACCGAAATAAATACGATCGAAGGTAGCTTCAAACTTGATACAGTCAGCTGCAGATATTGAATGTTTGGAACATTTCCACCTGCCAATCATAGGAGAGTTTGTGGTATCTAATGGCGCGCACGATAGAAGACTGAGGGTGCAACTCCGAGTCACCTGCCGGAGGCATGAACGTCGAGGTCTGAATAATGCATCTGGAGAGTCCGAACTCGCTACATACTACTACTAGTAGACCACGAGTCAGCGACGTCAAGGCTGACGAGCGTGCAACGATGTTACCCAAATAATACGTAGGGTGCATAACGATATTGCGTGCTTTAAGCGGCGGGGGTGGAGTTTTGAATGCCCATTCCCGGATCTTCAGGTAAAGTTCATGAGAGAAAAAAATGAGCCACATACATAAGTACGAAATTGAGCAGTCCCGTGGAAGCTGGTGCTCCGTGACTCCGATGCCTGTTATCAGGTTGCAAGTCAAATGTAGCTAATCTGTAATGCCCAGAGTCAAGCTGATTGGCGGGATAGTCTATGAATGACGGATGAAGGGTCGAGGGGGTTGTAACCTGAGCCGTTGCTGAGCCGAAAATTAAATAGGGATGTCAAACGTTGAACATGTGTTCTAGCGACATCCGTCACCTGCCAGCAGGTCCCGCGCCGAGCGCTGCTACTATAAAGGTGGGATGGTTTTCATATTGGCAGGTCGGCGTCTGGGCTTTCAACTCTTACTTGGCGAAGATATTGGCTGACATAACCCGGAATCATAAAGACAGGCTCGGCTACTACCCCGACTTGCCGCACTTGAACTGTCCTCCATCTTGTTGTATCTCCACTCCAACGACCCGTGAACGTCCTGTTCTATGAACCCCAGTGGGCACAATCATTGCCCAGCTACGTTCGCTATCCTCCATTCAGTTTAGCACTCTTCTTCGGCACCGCACGTCATGCTATTCCGGCCGGTAAGCCACTGTTTCCGTACCCGACTGCTCCAGCGCTCATCAGTCTTCTCAGCTTGCATTGACCATACCGCATATTGCCTATGCATGTCTCGGAGGTTTCGTCGTTGTGGTAAGTACAGCGTGCTCTGCCCACCTTTGCAGCGTCTCATTGCGATATTCATTGCAGTTTGGCATGTTCTCGTTGTTCATTCGAGAAAAGGTAAAAGAGTCTGTGATAATATTAATCTTCGTGCTCATTTGTGTATAGCTTTACATTGGCGAGGCATGCTGGGCTTTTCTCTTCGGCGTTATCATCGGTGAGCTCAACGGATCATACTTCAAAGGTCTTCTAATCACGTTGCGTGCTTATTTTTAGGTCCTTACGGTGCCGGCATATTTGACCCTCGCAGCTGGGGCGATGACGCTACTGAGGAGACAGTGAATCAGATTACGCTCGAGTTCACTCGCGTTGTCCTCGCAATCGGAGTCTTCGCAATTGGCGTCGAGCTTCCAAAAGCTTATATGAAACGTCACTGGAAAAGTTTATTTTATCTTCTATTTCCTGTCATGACATGGGTGGGTAACGTCTTGAATGTGTCTTTGGCTTATTCTCTAACCATCACCAGGGTTGGTTTGTGTCGGCAGGCTTGATTTACGCTTTAATACCTGACCTCACATTCTTGTCAAGTCTTGCCGTCGCTGCATGCTTGACCCCAACCGACCCGATCCTTGCTGCTGCAGTTGTCGGTGGCAAATATGCCGACAAGCACGTCCCTGCTCATCTTCGCCATCTCCTCGCAGCGGAAAGCGGTTGCAATGATGGAGCAGCGTATCCCTTCCTGTACATTGCATTGTATCTCATATTGGACTCCAGCACCGGTCGCGCAGTTGAAGACTGGTTCCTTCTGCTCTGGCTCTGTAAGATAAAAAAACTCAGTGACAGTTCCTCAGCTGATTCCGTTATGACAGATCAAGTCATCCTGGGTGTGGTTGTAGGCGCCCTGATAGGGTGGGGTTTCCGGCACCTTATGAAGTTCTGCCAGCGCAACGACTTTGTCGATCGGCAGTCCTACGTTGCACAGTACATATCCCTGGCTTTGCTCACCATCGGTATCATGACTATCCTAGGTTCCGATGATCTCTTGGCAGCATTCTCTTGCGGAACGGCATTTGCTTGGGATGGCTTCTTCAACCGCCAAACTGAGGAATCGGTGTTCAGTTCCGTCATTGACTTATTATTCAATGTCGCTGCCTTCGTTTATGTTGGCGCCTGGATGCCGTTTGACAGTTTCAGCAACGAGACCCTCTCACTTAGCGTGTGGAGGCTCATCGTTATTGCCATTCTAGTGTTGATCTTAAAAAGGCTGCCAGTTATGATCGGGCTTTACAAGTTCATACCCGACGTAAAGACTTTCCGGGAAGCCGTTTTCAGTGGTCATTTCGGGCCCATAGGCATTGGTGCGTAGTGTATCTAACATGATCACTCCAATATGCTGACATGATGGGTGTTACCATTCCAGGCGCTATATATATTTCCACATTAGCAGCCCAGCAGCTACCAAAACCCAGCAGCCCTCCAGCCAACCAGACTGACTTCTTGGCACTTACCATTCAACCCATCGTTGCATTCATGGTACTCTGCAGCGTTGCTATTCACGGTCTGTCCATCCCGTTCTCACTCCTAGGCCGACGCGTGCATTCAGTTGGGTCTCGTACATGGTCCCGCCATGCCACATCTAGCATACCCGACTGGGCAACGCACACACGGCACGTTACACGTGCCGAAGACGTCATCATTAACCGTGACCCTGCTGGACTCGAGCGTGGCGAGGGCGGACTAACGGAAGAGGAGAAATCTGCACTGGAGAGCAAGCGCGCAAGCACGATCACTGCTTCACCGCTGTCGCCCTATGAAATAGAAGAGATCGGCGAGGCGAGCAGTGCGGAGACACGTGCTGGAGCTGTGCGGGCAAAGGATGAGGAAGAGATGAAGGAGGAGGTACCACCTGATGGAAAGGAGACGACTGCGGAGTGGAGGGAAGGTCCTCATAAAATTATTGAGCGAAGAGGTGGTCCTGGCGAAGAGGTGCGTGGGTTGATTGACAATATTGATGGTGATGTTGATGTCGTTTACAGGTCGACGTGGAAGTCATTTATAATGCATTCAAGCCTTCAGAACGAGCCGTGCACTCCCAATTCTCTGGAGGAGAAGGTGGCGCCCACCAAGCAGGTCGCGCGCATCTTCGTAGGTTACATCATGCACCGGAAGATATTCATCGGGGAGCTGAACACGTCGAAGAAAATGTTAAGCATGATATACATGCATTAGAATCAAAAACCCAAGAAGTTCTTCAAGTCGGTGGCTCAAGTGATGAAAACCCGGGTGCTGCTGAAGGTGACGAGGATGAAGAAGGATGGGCGTCGGACAAAAGCGGAGATGGTGACGGGCTTGCGCACCCGTCTGGGGAGTTGCCTGGCGATCACAGGAAACGTCCAAGATCATGGAAAACGAAGAGCGGAACCCATCCTGCGGCTACCAGGAACACGAAAAGCCATCGACGAAGACAATCGGCGGGAGATGGCGGAACGTTCTCGAGTCATGCTAGGCAGCTTCTGGAGCAGGATCCACTGGCCGCCTTTACGACTGAGCCGGGTGAGATCGTACCGTTGGAGGATGAGGATCAGCGTGGGAGGAGCCATGCGCCTCACCGCCAGGGATCAGGGCACACTAGCCGTCGCTCCATTCAGCACCGACGGTTGGAGTCTCTGAAGACCAGTGAGCATAACTCGCGTGATGTCTCACCTGCTCGGTCGGTCCGGTTCGTCGATGAAGAACGTCGAAGCGGTGCCACTACTCCTAGGATGACACTTGATCAGGCGCCCCAGGGCAGTTCTAGCGAACCATCTACCACTGATGACTCGGAGTCGAAAGGGAAGGTCACATTCGGCCTCACTCATATAAGACGCGCGTCTGAAGATTAACATATCATATATATCTCGTTTGGTGCGTTTTTATTGTCTAGTCGCGGCGTCGAAATCACTTGGATATCACTTTCGCATCACACCACATGCACTCTCATAAGTTGTCGTCAATGTAGCATTAATGGCTTGAACATGCATGATGTATAAATATATCGTCTCTAGATTACCATTGTCTACGAAGGAGCTTTTGACATAACTGTACGATAAACTTATAAGGAGGAGCACCAAAGTCAAGGCTGTGCCGTCTACGACACGTATACCAGTAACTTCCGAGAACCAAAGAGCGGAGCAACAAAAATAGCATGAGGTCTGCGATCAGAACCAGCCATCACGAAAGGAAGCTGAGCCCTATCGATATGGTCTACGACTGCGCGCAAACCCGGACGTACTAAACCCGTCATCATGAAATCCATGCCCAAGCCACGCGCCCGCGAACAGGACACCTCCGCGGCCCTGAATTTTGGCATTGCCTTTGGAGCGATGATCGCCCTGCAGAGAGGGGTAACGTATATAGATGTATGGGCAATGGGCATGAAGACGTAACAAAACGCACCTTGGTGTCGAGGATAGGGTGGCTGTTGGCAATCAACCAGCGGTTTAGTGACGTCTGGATCTGCTGGTGGGTTTAGGGTAACCAACACTGGCCGTGAAGATCCTCCGGCGGATGCTGCAACTCGTTCATATAGTTTTAGAGATGCCGTTTAATGGTACCGTTGAAGATGATAGAATGTGAGGAGTTCCAGCAAGACCATGCAGTCCTGGCTTTTGCAGCATCAACTGGAGAGGTCCATGAAGGATGAGATCCTGAGATATGATGCAAAAGTACAAGAATAGTTATCTCCTATCGGCAAGTCTGAATGCATCAGAAGCGGCCTACTAGATATGAGGAGCCGTGCACATGCAAAGCATGAAATTTGAGCACGAGCCGCTCTCATATATTAGTCGCCACATGTTGGGATCTAGAAGGTACGACGGCTGGCAGAAACAAGGTTTCCAAAATTTTTGCCAGCCCATTCAAACGGGCCAGAGTCTGCAAATTCAGACGCTGAAACTCGTCTCAGTCTGACCGAGAATGTGATGGACATTGAAGAAATAACGGGACGTGGTTGGGAAGATTTTTATCATATTACGTAAATAGAGTACTGCGAGAAAACTAGTGACTCAAAGGGCTCTACGTGTCAACATCAACTGCCGCGGTGCATCCTGGTCTGGAGGTGAGTACTTCCAGCAATCCCTCCGAAATGCCCACAGTTCTATTAGAAACAAAGGCCAACGTATCAGCGCTGGTGCTCTTGTATCGTACTGCGGAACGGAGTCCTCAGCGAGCACCGGAAAGTGCCGCATCAGAATCCTGGTTCAAAATCAGAAACAACAACGCCGCGGTAAGTACTGAATACTACTGTTGCCAACCTAATCTGCCTGTAGAAATCTGGTGAGCTTCACAGAATTCCAGATG
>QLOO01002325.1:0-13815 GCA_003313855.1 Suillus sp. MG131 | reverse complement strand
TTTGAGGGTTGAGCACCGCAGTCAAGCACACAAGTAATGTAGTAGTCTTCCAATGCCTATCAAATAGAAGAAAGAGTCATTTGTTTAAAATTATAGTTGAAACTAGTATACAGAAGCTAAGGGTCAATGAACTTGAAGCCAGTCACAGTGCACAAGGACTGGTGCTCCCTCTGCTTCCTGAAGCAATGACAATGCACGAAGAACTGACTTCAAAAACACGAGCAATGAATGAAGCTACAAAAGACACTTCTGTGAGTAGATGATGGCATGAGAGGGAATGCAATGCAAGTGTGAAGGAACGGGCTACGTACACTGATGGGATGAAATATCAATAACTTGTACTGGAGACCAGGATATCTGCAATACGATGTAGAACTACACGCCAATATGAACAAAAACCATCCTCTGCTCAAGTGGCACCTTCTTCTTCACAGCATGCGTAGCACGGTTGAGTGCCCAGGCTGCCTTCGTACAGTCCATCACACCACCATCATCAGAATCCTTGAACAAATTCTTGTAGAAGGCTTCGACGACGTGTTTTACGGTGGCATCGTTGACCTCCCACAGCATGCCAACGACGCTCTTGAACCCCGAAAACTGGAGTCCAGCTGCGAGGTGAATGACCTCGTCGGGCATCTCCTCATCACCAACAGCAGTATGACACGCGGATAAGAACGCGAACTCAGCGTGCGGAATATCTCTCTCCATGATATCGAGCAGCGTCAAATTATCGTCTTTCATGACGAAATGCGAATTGTAAGGCTGCGTGCGGTCCTGCTTGCCATGACATGCCAGGTGCACCCAGGTGTTCTCTTGCAAAGCTTCGAGTGCACCTGCTCGTGTGGCTGCATCACCAGAGATAGTGGTATGGTTGGCCGTCGCAGGGAGGAGCTTCTGGATGAGCTCGAGCTCACTGTCGACAGCCAAGAGTTCCTTGCCCTTCCCTGCACCCGGTTTACCCTGTCCGATTGTAGCGAAGGACGGAGTGACACGCTTCTTCATCATCTGCCTAGATCTGACGAGAGCCGAAAGCGTCGGCATGTAAGAGCATGTGTAGAGATCTTCCAGGCACGGCTCCTTGGAGCGATCTGCATTCGTTCGAAACGGGTGAGCTGCATGGAGAGGAATAGATGTGAAAGCTGCAGTCGGACATAACCAGATTCGGGAGTGGAATTGTAATTTCAGATCATGCTGGAGGACGTTGACGATGGGTAGCATGATCTCGTCCCATACTGTTCGCAAAAGGACTATTAGATCATTCCGTGGCACTTTTGGACCCAAGAAAGATGCACGTCGTATTGCCCTGGCAAAGTGATCCTTAAGATTGGTTAGATCTATGAGAGTGATAGACGATAAGGGAACACTATGGGGCTCTCCTGACATCGGAACGATGATGGCACTGCATGAGTATTGACTGGCAACGAGAATGATGACTGGGCCCTGGCGTGCTGCCGCTTGCAGGTCCTCATAGGAAGGTGGAAGTAGGAACCGCGAAAACGCCCTAAGATTACGGATTTCAGCCACTGCAGCTTCCCATTCCTTTGTAAGTGTCCTATACTCCGTTGCTGCCCGATCAGCAGCAGCTGGGTCAGCACTGCCTGCAGAGCCCTGAGCATCAGCTAGCAGCTTGCTGAGCTCTGAGAGCTTTTGAGCTAGTTGCGGACTCGCAGACTTCATGTCTTCCAGCGGAGTCCTGAGTCGAGAAGCCAGTGACCATTGCTGGCCACGACCCTGCTCCACAAGTTCAACTGCCTTTCGTAGACTGTAACGACGTATGGCACATGAGGCTGCATCAACAGGAAGTGATCGTGCACCACCAAAAGCCGTTGCAGCCTCGCGCCGTGAGATGATCGATGATCGCGTCATCATGTGGCTGTCAAAAAGCTCAAAGCACATTTGGTATGCTTCGAGGGCTGATTCATGTTGATAGACTTCTGCTTGACAAGCCCAGTCAATAGCCTCTGTGATACGCTGAGGAAATCCTTGAGTAGGATGTCTTGATGCAAGTCTGGAGTTCTCTATGGCGAGCGACAAATCAGCAGGGTCGTGTAGAATCTGGTAACGAGACAAGTAGGCCCCCTGCAGTTGTATGTAGCTGAAATACCTATCAGGGTGGAGTGAGGACAGAGTCGCCAATGATTGTTGGCAAAGAGTGATGGCCTCTTCGACATCTTCATGCTCCTGAGTTTGCAAGAAACGAGAGCAGAGCGCTGAGCTCAAATTTTGGAGAAATATATGGCACTCTGGATTGTCTAGTTGCTTTGACCGAAGGGATTCGCGATACCAATCAATGGCCTCGTTAAGATCCTCGTTAATACGCGATTTTTTATATCTAGTGTCGAGTGCGAGGGCAAGGTTGTTAAGCGTGGTATCACGATCTGGATGCCCAGGTGGGCGTAAAGTCAGTGCCTCGCGACAGAGGCTGACAGCTCGGTTGATGTCGTCAATGTCGCCGCGTATCTGGAGGGCGCTTCCTAGGTTGTCCAATGAGAAATCGCGATATTCATGCCCAACAACCTGCAAGCGCAGCGCTTCTTCGTGCAAAGAGATGGCTCCATTAAGGTCATTAGATAAGCCTTGGTGATTGAAGCGGGACACAAGTGACATGGCCAAGTTATTCAGGTAGCCATCATGGTGAACATGTCCCTCGGGGCACAGAGACACAGCTTCACGACGGAGTTGTATGCTCGTGTCAAGATCATTGATGCTGCCGTGCTGGTCAAAACGTTCTCAAACTGCATGTGCAAGCTCGTCAAGGACTCTGGGACGGAGCTGATGGCCCAGAGGACAGAGCTCGAGGACGACTCTTCGAAGGTGGATGCCTTCATCGGATGCGTCTGTTGGGAGATCATTGCATTCGCTGATCAAATAATCAATACCATTTGCCCCTGCAGCGATGCTATGAAGGTACGTGCCCTCTGGACAGAGAGGTAGTAGTTCATGATAGAGTTGCGCGGCTTCGCAAATGTCGGCAGCAGTATTTGTCTCAGTATGGCGCCAAGTCAGTGCTTCAGTGAGATTATATAGAGATAAGGGATAATCTGGATGGTGTTGTGGACGCAATGCAAGGGCTTCACGAAAGAGGGAAGTGGTTGTAACAATGTCTCGAAGGTCATTTCGAATATAGCCTTGAAGGTGCGCATATGCAAGGTTGGTGAGAGCCATTCCGTGGTCTGGATGGCTAACTGGACATCAGTCCAGAACCAACTGAAAATGCTGCAACGCAGCGTTCAGGTGAGAGACCCTCTTGCGTGTCCCGTATTTGGCAAATCTTGCATGGCCCGCATCTGTGTCTCGAGCAAGCTCGCAGTCTACGAGGGACTATAGTTGGCGTGCCATCAGAAAACGATAACAACATAGACCAGCATCACTCACATCAGACAGTGCACTGTCCTGATTGTCACAAGCATGTACGACGGCAATCTTCAGTGTGAGGGAAGGGCGGACACCGCACACGGGTGGGAAGGATAGATCTATGAATGTTATTATATGAGCATGAATGAGGAGCAAGTCACTCACCGAATGGCTCATCTCCACGATCAAGTAGCTTATTCCACGATATTTTGAGTTTCCCAATGACCTCTCCACCACCTAGCATTCGACCAAGCTCATAAGACGCTCTGATCTCCACTGATAAGGTACGTGAGCTATGTGATGATCTATAAACAGATGATCAGTTCTCGCATCGCGTCAGACGGTCACCGTGGACTTTACAGAGTTACGGTATTTCCCCATACTACAGATTGATCAGATGATAAGATGCCAATGGCCGATTTCCAGCATCTCCGAGAGTCAACGTTGATGGAGACATAAATGCCAGTGGGAATTCGCTCGGAAGGGACTTGAAGATTCTTTCCGTTAATGACTGTAGATAGAGTGTAAGGATCATGAAACAGATACAAAGGTATTACGGAGAGACTTGCCTTCAAGTGTGATAGTTCGGCGTTTTGAGCGACAAGGCATGATGGTGCGATAGAGCAACATGATAGATGGGCTGAGTGGTGGGCTGAATGAGTGGGAGGGTTTGGCGTCATGCTGCACATGTATTTCCACGGGCACAATAGACGCTGGTCGTGCAATGAGTCAACAACTTGACACGGCCGCCATGGATGAGTTCTAACGCGACAGTGACACGGCATGTACTATGTTTGACGCAGCATATGTAAGTATAGAGGTTGACAACAGAGACTTGACAAGGTGGGGTCGAGGGGACTGCATAGTGAGATAATACTTTACACTGCGTCTGAAAACAACATTAGATCAATGGATGAGATGCAAACTACATACCTGAGTAGTATGAGCGTGGAGGACAAGCAAGTACTCCAAGTTCTGTCAGGCTGGACATTAATCATATATATTGATCATGAATGAGAATTTAGATGGTTATGGACTCATTCGAGTCAGTGTGGCAGGGCCGCGTCAATTTCAGCCACTGCATACTGCTCTTCCTTTCATGATTGACGTTCTATATGGATTGTGGGACACAAATATTGATTGTGTTCGTTTCATTGCATCTGCTTTTCAACTTGAATGAAGCTGCGAAGCTTCGCTTCTGCTCAGGTGGAAACTTTTCTATCGACACGTTAGCTGTACACACCCTGTCCATGACTGTAGGCTATGATGGGCTATATCACCTACAGCACCCTGAAGGGTTGTTCATTGGCGCACCTGGTCTGTCCTGTCGCGTCATATTAATCTGATCCCATAACGAAAACTCTAAACTCACACATGCACCACTAGATTGTCATCTCGAATAGCAAGTCTTATCTCAGCCATCCGCGACTTGACCCAGTTTTTCACGGAGTCTAGGTCTATCATTCTCCGGGTATTATTCTCCAGGTGTTATTTCTCTGCCAAATGATCCACAGGCCTATTAACTTCACCTACAGTTGAACAAGCCTCAATTGACGAATGCACCCTCACACCCTCTTCACATGGTACACCCCAACCCACCACTATGGATCTGCCCTACACCTTCGCATTACCCATCCTTTCCTCCCTTTCCAGCGGCAAAATTGGTATCCGTACGATATTGTTGTGGAACATAGAACCTGTTGGGGAGAGTGTGCAGAGGATAAAGAGGCACATTGTTGTGCATGAGTCGGGGATGAATGTTAGGAAAAGGCTTTTCGAGGTTGGAGGTGTCTGTAAGGATGATTAATGGATGGGAGTGAGTGTTTGGGTTTTGTTTTGTTGCCCCGTCTTCTCACTTCCTGTTTTTCTCTCCATTTTTTTTCGCCACCTCTTGGATTTCAAGGGTCTGTCAATTTCTTACACGAATTCAGTGGATACCGCCAATACTATTTCGATCTAATTTATCTGCATCGCACTGTATGGTTCTTTGTCACCCAGCTAACGATTCTTTCGCCTTCAACTAGCCACTTGAGGCAGTCTATTGCATACATGAACCCCGTGCTCAGCCTTCTTACTGCCTTTGACGCTGTCCTGCACAACCAATGAATCAATTGCTGGAAGAGGCGCATCTGTGATGGTGGATCGGCCAGAAATCGTATATATTGCGCCACAGCGCACTTCAGGCTGCTTTTCGAGCTCTCGACAACCATCGCAACTTGCGCTGCCAGTGCGATCCACATTTCCCAGAGGCTGTCTTGATTGCCATCGGTGCTCCTGTCCAGAGTGGATACAACAGAGACATTGATGCCATTCGGCTGCTCAACCTCGACCATACTGAGTGCCTTCGAGATCGATATCTAAAGTGCTGGCCCCACTGTTCGATATCCAGTACTCCATGGTTTTCTGGGACTGCACAGTCACGTTAAGACGCTCCGTTAACCATCAAAATCATTCTGCAAACTATGAGCGCATATGTAACAACACAATTCGGATGGACGGGGTGAGTTTCACTCCATGTCGGTTCCACTTATACTCAACAATCACGCCTGCAGCACTCAATGCAAGTACTTGTCCCTGTCGGAGTTTGGAGCTTCACCTAAGTTCGATAGACATGACGAGACTTGTTTTGTTCATTTCCAGTTCTCAAAGTTTCTCGTCGTATCGTCATATGCGAGAGGCAGAGTTGACACACCTGGCTGATGAGTTATTGCCATCACATCATGCGTCTGCTCCTTCCCTTCAGTACTATCACTAGGGTCCAACAAGAATAGCTATCATACTCTTTCGACCAAGCGCCCCAGTTGAATATCCACCACATGGTATCTGTGAACCAAGATAAGTCCTGTTGTCCTCAGCCAATCCACGAGTTTGCAATATACAGCATTAGTGCAAAAGACAGATGCTGAACATCGCCGAGTAACCAATCTTGAAGACAAGGCGAGGATAGCGAGTAGCAGAGGGCATCGAACATGAGAGGATTCCCTTCACCTTATCTTTGGAGGACATGGCCAGATCAATTTGTCCGGAATGACAACAGCCATTCCCAGCTGCAAATTCTGCACGGGCTCCAACCGTAAGATGTGCCAGAAAAGCCTGACAGCAGCGATAGACTTATCAGTCAATGCGTCCATCGCAGAGAAAAATCACAACTTCGTTCTAGTGTTAACGGGAGGCAAGATTGAGAATGAGTCGAGGTGCTGGGAGATTGCCGAACCATTCACGAGTACAAGTATTGAGTATCAAATTATGATCAAGTGCCTCACCATATGTAATGATCATTGAATGCTGCCATCGAAACTACCGACTTCGGTGACAGGTGCGCATGAATGAGGTGGATGAGCCTCACGTCCAGGTCTGCGCCTATTTGGCGGTCGAGGTTCCACATATGGTGAAGGACTCGGGCGCTTGAAGCTTATCAAAGGATGGATGGCATACTAGAAGGCGTGAGTTTGCTTGACTGACCCAGCTCATACTATCTGAGTACACAAGCAGAAGACGAGGCTACAAACGAGTCGAGTAAGAAATTTGGTGAACATTCTAGACAACAAATACACAATATGGTATATGAAAACAAGATAGCTGGAGCAAAGAATACATCAGAGACATTTGTACACATGATAAAAGAGATCGCAGAACAACAACCACATACGATGTACAGCTACACACCGATATGAACAAAAACCATTCTCTGCTTGAGCAGCACTGTCGTCTTCACGGCGTGCATAGCACGGTTGAGTGCCCAGGCTGCTTTCGTACAGTCCATCACACCACCATCCTTCGAATCCTTGAACATATTCTTGTAGAAAGCTTGGACGACATGTTTTGCAACAGCATCGTTTACCTCCCACAGCGTGCCAACGACACTCTTGAACCCCGAAAACTGGAGTCCAGCTGCGAGGTGAATGACCTCGTCGGGTGTCTCCTCACCGCCAACGGCAGTGTGGCATGCAGATAAGAACGCGAACTCAGCGTGCAGAATGTCTCTCTCCATTATATCGAGCAGCGTCAAATTATCGTCTTTCATGACGAAATGTGAATTGTAAGGCTGCGTGCGGTCCTGCTTGCCATGACACGCCAGGTGCACCCAGGTGTTCTCTTGCAAAGCTTCGAGTGCACCCGCTCGTGTGGCTGCGTCGCCAGAAATAGTGGTGCGGTTGGCAGTTGCAGAGACGAGCTTCTGGACGAGCTCGAGCTCGCTATCGACAGCCAACAGTGCCTTGCCTTTCCCTGCACCCGGCTTACCCTGTCCAATTGTAGCAAAGGACGGAGTAACGTGCTTCTTCATCATCTGCCTGGATCTGACGAGAGCCGAAAGCGTTGGCGTGTAAGAGCATATGTAGAGATCATCTAGGCATGGCTCCTTAGAACGATCTGCATTCGTTCGAAACGGGTGAGCTGCATGAAGAGGAATAGACGTGAAAGCTACAGTTGGACACAACCAGATTCTGGAGTGGAATTGTAATTTCAGATCATGCTGGAGGACGTTGACGATGGGTAGCATGATCTCGTCCCATACTGTCCGCAAGAGGACTATAAGATCGTTCCGCGGCAATTTTGGGTCCATGCCAGATGCGTGTCGTATTGCCCTGGCGACGCGATCCTTGAGATTGGTCAAATCTACAAGAGTGACAGACAGCAAGGGAACAATATGGGGTTCTCTTAACGTCGGAACGATGATGGCGCTGCACGAATATTCACTGGCGATGAGGATGATGACCGGGCCCTGGCGTGCTGCCGCTTGCAAATCTTCGTACGAAGGTGGGAGCAGGAACTGTGAGAACACCCGAAGACCACGTATCTCAGCTACCACAGCATCCCATTGCCTTGTGAGTCTCCTATACTCTGTTGCTGCCTGATCAGCAGCAGCACTGTCAGTGATGGTTGCGGAGCTCTGGGCAGCATTGGAAATGAGCTTGCTCAACTCCAAATAATTGTGCGCCAGTGTCGGATTTGCTGACTCGAGGTCTTCGACTGGAGTCTTGAGTCGAGAAGCCAGCGACCATTGTTGCCCACGGCCTTGCTCTACAAATTCCACTGCACGTCGTAGGTTGTCACGACGTATGGCATATGATGCTGCATCTACAGGGAGTGTTCTGGAATAATGGAAGGCAGCGGCAGCTTCACGACGTGAAGTTGCCGACGATCGTGTTGTTAAATGAGCATCTAGGAGCTCAAAAAATGTCGAATAGGCCTCTAGTGCAGATCCATCACCGTACAGCTCTGCTGCAGCAGTCCAATTATATGCCGTGATGATGTGATTTGGAAATCCATGAGTAGGATGTCTCGATGTGAGTCTGAAGTTCTCTATGGCGAGCGACAGATCAACAGGGTTGTGTAGAATTATGTAATGAGACAAATAGGCCACCTGTAACCGCACGTAGCTGAAACACCTATGCGGGTGCAGTGAAGACAGAGTTGCCAATGATTGTTGGCAAAGAGTGATAGCCTCCTCGACATCTTCATTCTCCTGAGTTTGCATGAAACGAGAGCAGAGCGCCGAGCTCAAATTGCAAAGAGTTGAGTGGTGCCTTGGATGGTCAAGCTGCTCTAACCGAAGGGATTCGCGATACCGATCAATGGCCTCGCTAAGGTCCTCGCTGACATGCAACTCGTCATATCTAGTGTCTAGTGCGAGGGCAAGGTTGTTAAGCGTGGTGGCATGACGTGGATGCCCAGGTGGGCGCAACGTCAGTGCTTCGTCATAGAGGCTGACAGCTTTGTTGATGTCATCAACCTCGCCGTGTTTGCTGAAACGGGTGACGAGGGCGCTTCCTAGGTTATCCAATGAGAAATCGCGATTTTTGTTCCCAACAGGGTGCAGGCACAGCACTTCTTCGTGCAAAGAGATGGCCTCATCAAGGTCATTATGTTTGCCTTGGTGATCGAAATGGGACACGAGTGATATGGCCAAGTTGTTCAGGTAGCCATCACGGTCAGCATGTCCCTCGGGGAACAAAGACACAGCTTCACGACGGAGTTGTATGCCTGTGTCAATATCATCGATACTGCCGTGCTGGTCAAATCGTGCTTCAACAGCTGTTGCAAGCGTGTCGAGGGCTCTGGGACGGAGTTGATGGCCCACAGGACAGAGCTCGAGGACGGCGCCTCGAAAGTGAATGCCTTCATCGGATGCGTCTGTTGGAAGATTGTTGCATTCGTCGATCATATAAGCGACACCATTTGCCCCTGCCGCGATGCTACGAAGGTGGGTGCCCTCTGGACAAAGAGGTAGTAGCTCATGATAGAGTTGGGCGGCTTCGCGGATGTCGGCAGCAGTATTTGTCTTGGCGTAGTGCCAAATCAGTAGTGGCGTTCAAAGTCAAATTTGGGAGGTTCTGAAATGTGGTAAAGTTTGACAAATTTCTTCCAGAATCTGCGGAACGTTCGGCAGGCCCAAGCGGGGTCTGAAATACAATCTGTATGCTACGCTACATGATGCCCCCACAGCATCTGCAAGTATGATGCTCAGAATGAATCAAAGCACGCATCAAGACCACGAATACCTTATGGATGGCTATGCAAAGGCCCCCACCAGTGCATGGGAGTGGTAGTAGGGGGGGAAGAGGAAGAGGAAGTGTCAACTGCGGCATGAGGGGATGAGGAGGGGAGGGTGTAGCATCCAATGCCATCCAGCAACCACCCGCCAACACTACCGCCACCAATCCAGTGGCTGCCCCTATTTCCACTGCTACAACTGCCACCAGGGCTACTGTCAGATGGGAGACTTGTGAGTTTGATCGTACCAATGCCCTCATACAGTTCCTTGAGGCCCATCCTGCTGACTGCTGTGTGCTCTTCAATGAGTCGAAAAAACACCATGATCCTGCGATTGTTGAACCCAACCCTTTGGGGAGTCAAAAGGGTCACATCTGGGCAGCCATCACCCACAGTATATTTGAGGAGGACGAGGAGTATAAAGATATGTATGCTGAAGATAATCGCAAATTTGCCCTTGCGGTGTGCAACCATCTCAGCCAGTGCATGTTTCCCTCCTTTCATATGTATTAATGACTTATGATTCTTAGTCTCAGAACAAAATACAAGAAACATTGTGCTCACTTCACACAGACTGACACTGGTATCAACCCACTTGATGCCACCGGTGCAAAAAACCTTCAAGGTATGTTTTTTCATTTAAATTTATTTACTTATGCTACAAAATTTTACAGAGCAGGTTCTAATCGACTTCCCTTGGTTTGATGCTCTCGACACACTCTGGAAGGGCAACCCAGCCTTTGCACCAAAGACAATTTCATCTGTGCCTGGTATCAATCACGCAAGCAACTTGGCTGCCCTTACCAAAGGTAACAGCAAGGACAAGCAGGCGGCCACTCCCCCTGATCCCAGCAGTCTCGCTGGGGACACTGAGATTGACCTCATCATTGATGATATCATCGATGAGATGTTGGACCCGCTGCTCACCCAAGGGAAGGGTAAGGAGAAAGCTCTCCCCCCTCCCTCCACTGACAAGCCAATAGTTGAGGAACCATCTCCTGACGACATGGACACAGAACCTCCCATCCCCAATACCACTTTTGACAATGTGGATGACAACATGGGCATGCAGGACTGGGATGACATGGGGGTGCTGGAGGACAACAATACTATCCAATCATGTCTGTCCAAGAAGCACCCTTACTTGTCCCCCTCACCGCCCCCTAATGTCTCCTCACCATCCCCTCATGTCCCCTCCCATGGAAAATTCCAAATGCATGTGAATCATGCCATGAATCGCGGTGCCATCCATTCACCCAAACCACCATCCTCTCTTGCATCATCATCTGCATTGTCATCACGCTCGCACTCACGCACATCATCAATGGCAATATCGTCATCGCACTCACAATCTGGTCACAGACCAGCTGCCTCCCAAAAGTCCTCCCTTTCGAAGTGTGTTGACACAGAGATGTGGGATGTCCAGGGTCAGGTCCAGTCGCTAACAGATGGTATGAGTTACATTTACACTGCAAAGGCAGCTGCCTCAGAATACAAGATTGTGAAGGTTAACACTCACTGACATCAACATGACATCGAGTTCCAATGTGAGTAGGCTGAGAAGGAACGTGATGAGGCTGCCACCATCCACCAGTGCACACAAGAGGCAAAGACCTTGGAGCTTCAAGTTCTTGAGGCTCAGGCCAAAGTGCAGGCAGAGAAATGCGCTGCTTTGCAGCTCGAGATTGAGCTTCTCAAGTTGAGGGGTGCTGCTGCAGCTGAGTAAGGGTGCTGCTGTTGTTGTTGTGTTGCCGCTGTTGTTGTGTTGCCACTGTTGTTGTGCCTCCGTCATTTGTTCTCATCATCATCGCTGCTCTGTTGTGTGTGTACTCTCACATCTTTTTGTACTTCTCATGCATGTCCTTTTTTGTTGTTTCATGTGTTGCATATGTCTTACATGCCTCCTATGTTTCTATGGTAATACATCAGCTACTTGTTGCCTTGTGTGAAGATTTCTGTTTGAGATACTACCCCAAAAAATTCTGCATCAACCTTGTATGAGCTGCATGGCCAGGGGTGCCAAGATATGAGTTGTCACCTATAAGGCCTACCTCAGGGTCTTCTTGCTCAGGGGGAGGGATAAGATCTCCTCCCTCAACCCTAAGGGCCCAAGCAGAAGTACTACCTTCACCACCAGCAATGTTATGGTGTTCTTCGAATCAAATAATCATGTTATGGAGAATGATGCAACACATCACCCAGTAGGAATGGTACTGAAGCTGGTCATCATTTTGCAATGGGTGTCAAAGCTCCCAAAGAGACTGGAAGTGGCCTTTAAGAGCAGCAAATGCATGTTCCACCTGAACATGAATCTAATAAATTAAATGAACATCAAGGAATTGAAAAATAAAAATAAATGTACCTTGGATAGGGTAGTGTTAAATGCCTTCTGCTCAGCAGTCAATGCCCCATTAGGAGGCTTCTTGAAAGGAGGAATGCACCATGTTTCCAGGGGATAAGCACTGTCTGCCCAAATCCAATGGTTATTCCCAAGAAGTGCTTCGTGCTGTTGGAAAACACAAGTGGATTGGAATGCAAATGCATTGTGTGCACTACCAGTGTGTCCAATAGAATAATCCACTATAGCAAGATTGTGAGGCAGGATGACTGCCTAAAATATTTTTTAAATCAGATGAATAGATGTCAAATAAATAAAATATACCTGGCAGTTGAGCGAGTATTGAGACTTCCTAGTATAAAATGATTCACCATAGTGACCTGGCTTTTGAAAGAGGTTGAATAGTGATCCATCGACTGCAAGAATACCATTCCTCCACTCCAGGCAGGACTTAGACTGGACATAGTGACAGGCACGTGCAGCATCATCAGAGTCAAGGGCAGGGAAATTGATAAAAGTATCATGCTGTTCAAGCAAGGCAGTCATGACACAATTAGTGCAGTTTGTGACAGATCTGATACTAATGCCTGCCCACTGGCAGATATCCTGGTTCGAAGCCGCATTGCCATAGTGACCAGCACAGTTAAGAAAGATGGCGAGTTGCACAGCAACAGGAAGTTGGGGATTATTGGACTGGTTATAGAAGATGGGATGATCACTAATCTGATTGAGGATATTGTCAAAAATATCAGGATTAACATGTAGCTTCATCTGGAATAGCTCTGGGTGGTGGATAGCAAAATGGTTGAGAAGTTGGATTTGTGGTGCCTGCATAGGTGGTTCATCAGGAGTGTGAAGAACACATGCCATCTGAACCTCATCCCAAAGTGCAGTAAGCGAGCCGATAATACGAGCATACTCTTCATGAATTAAAATCGAGCCATCTGAGGCGCCTGAACCATCAGATGTCTCAGACATAGGGGAGGGTGGTGATGGTGTGCTGATAACACTATCCTCTGAGATAGAGGAGCCAGAGGAGCTCAGATCTCCTTCTGCTATTGCATGTTCAACCCATGCCTGGGCAACATCCAAGGTAGTAGTGTCTATATGATTGAGTAACTCCTGACAGTGAGATTGGCAGGGCATTGCGGTGGGCAGTTGTTATTGCATTATCATCTGCTTGATCTAATCTAAGTGAATTTTAAGCGGAGTTTGAATTTTATGTGTGTTTCTGCTGTACTGTGCCACGCAATGAATTCTAAGTGTTTCAAGTGGAGTTTCAAATTAAACTTTTCATGCAATTCTCGCTGTACTTTCATAGTCATTCTGAAATGATTCTGAATCATTTCAGAACGTTCAGAATTTTATTTTGAATACCCTTAGTGCTTCAGTGAGATTATATAGAGATAAGGGATGATCGGTGTGGGAAACACAACTCAGCTGAGTGTGCAGCTGATATAAAATATTTTGTGTTAGGGTGAGTTATGGTGTGCGATAGGCTCAACCCTTAGGGGAAGCAAGGTGAGCAGTATCCACGAGTTTTATCAACTCTGGGCTACGTGCTGACCTGCACCAAATTGGTCTGGTGCATGGCTGACTAATACCCTTCTACGAGTCCTCACCTAATA
>QLOO01002312.1:0-52984 GCA_003313855.1 Suillus sp. MG131 | reverse complement strand
GAGCAGTATCCACAAGTTTTATCAACTCTGGGCTACATGCGAGGTGCGAGAATGAGGCGCTATAGGCGTGTGAACGAGGTGATAGGCGCAGGAAACGAGGCACTATAGGCACGTGAAGCGTGAGAGAGTAGATGGTATATACAACTTGAATAGACGGGCGAGATTCAAATCTATAGCTTCATAGTTGGACAGTAGATAGATACTGGTCAAGTGGTGGTAAAGTCTAAAGGTAAGGTGTCAGTAAAAAGTCAAGTGAAGTGTAAAACCACATATGTCTAAGTAAAAACATATGTAAGTGCGCTCCCAGGGCGCGGAACTGAATAGGTAGCGCTAGGGTGATGTAAAGTAAGGGTCCATGTTGTGATAATTATGGTATGATGATAAAATAAATGATAAAAGGGGAAATGCACACCTGGGAACTTGGTTGGACATGGGAATAGACACTCAGAGGTCAGGTGCCTTAGGGCGCTTAGGTGCAGGAAAGCGCGTGCGCATTGTGCCAGTGTTGCCTATGTCGTGCAAGTGTCGCGTTGGTCGCACCAGTGTCGCATTTGCGTCGCCTCTATCACATGTGCGTCACCTTGTATATACACTGCAAGTAAGTTCGTCATGACTTGTAAAAAGTGCCTTTGTGAGGCTATGCAGGATCGAGTCTCTACACCAGGCACATGATGATTCTGAGCCTTTGCGAAGTCTTGCAGGTCAATATCCTGGTGGTGTTCTTTGTCCTTGATCAATGGCATCATTGGATTATGGCGTGGAGCACGCTTCTGAACCAGTGGTGAGATTGACATCCCTTTCAGACTAGCTGGCAGGGTGTTGAGACTGTTGTCCGTATCAGAGCCACTTGGACAGAAAACTGTAAATTCCAAGTGTTAGACATTTGACTTCTGCCAGAAAATAAAAACTTGACACTTACATTTAACTTGGCCTGAGGATCTTCCCAACTTGTTCCCCATTTTTGATGCAATGGGCCGTCCATGAGCTGATTTTAAATATTATGTGTCAGTAGTGTTCCCATACAATTAAATGGTAGTACTTACCTCCACACAATTTCTTCTGAGTAGGTTCTTGATGGATTCCACGCTGCATTGGACGTTTTGGACACACTTGAGTAAGTAACACAATGAATTTTAAACACAGCGCTTGAGAGTGTGCACATGAGACTAACCAATCTTTGGAACTTGAGTGAATATGTCATCTTTGATTTTAAGCCCATACTCTTGTTTATGGTTGCCATCATTGCCATCATTGCTGTCATCACCATTGTCGCTGTCATCAGCTATATCAATAATAACCATGTCTGGTTCCCAGTGTGCATAAGTATGCTCAGGTACGAATTTCTGGATACCTATCATTATACATATACTGATTAGAAAATTTAGGATGAATTTATCAATGACTCACCAATAAAGATATTTGTCTATTGAAGTGGGGCATTGCTTCTGCCTTTGTACTGTTCAAGGTGTTTGCCAGTTGGGAAGGGCTCAGGTGCGACACTGAGCCTGCAGTTCTCTTTTGAAATTAACACCCATTCAGATGCCCCATTGTCCATAGCCTTCCCTTTGACATCACCAACCTTCATGGAGTCAAGGTATTCAAAGACTTTGGGAAATAATCTTCAAATGTAAGCATCAACTTCCTCAAATGTCCAGTCTAAACAAAAGCTGAAATCCACACATCTGTCCTCAGACTGATCTCCATCAAAATGAGCACATCCTCTTCATTTTAACTTTGACATCTCTGTCTTGACAGGCGGAATTGTGGTCAACAACTCTCCTTTGTCCTTTTGGTTGCCAGGTAAGCTCATAGTACTAGTCATAGCTTGTTTGAACTAACATACATCGAGGTAATTCACCAGGATGGCAATGGCACCAACTTTGATCAGGACATGACCTTGCTTTCAAAAGCTGGCCTGTCTCGAGGATACAATTCTGCCCTAGGCAGCACCAGTCATTTCAAACACACAGAAGTCAGGTAAGTTACTCACTGGGAATCTCTGCTTTGCAGGTGGGCGAAATCCTGTCATCACCTCATCTCTTGCAGCTGTTGTAGTAGTTGTATTCTGACTACCTTGTCCTGCTCGTCGAGCAAGTGATTGCTTGAATATAGCTGTCACTCCAACTCGTTCCTTTGCAGTAGTGACTGCTGGTAGCTCAGCCAGTACAGGTGGTTGAGGTCATGGATGTTTGCTCTTCCCATGCAAACATTCAGTGCAAAGCTCTTTTTGGCCAACTGGAATATTTGTGGGTGCCAAGTACTCTTCGTAATAGCAGGGTACTGATTCATCAGGATTGCCCTTGCAAAATGCTGGCTTTGGCATTCTAAGTAAGATGGAAGAGAGGACTGGAACACAAATTAGTCAGCGAGGTGCAGAATTTGTATACAATGGTCCTGGGTCCCTCTGGATTTTGTTAAGTACTACTTAAGCGACTCAAAAAAATTCATTTGCTTCAAAGTGATCTAGAATACTAGATGCCTGAGCCCATAATGTTGAGTGAGTTCTCCAGATAGGGTCAGCCAATGATATCTCTACATGATGCTCCCTCCGCCTTCCAACTTGTAGGTATTCACTTGTGTTTTCATCATACTTGTCTTCACCCTCATGTAAATTGTATCCCTTCGGTACAATCCCCTCCATGACAACCTCCTCAAGTATTTCAAAGAACATACTTTCATCCTCTTCATTCTGAAAAGGAGTATTGCTGTCTGGAACCTCAACAGCATCATGCTGGACATCATTTGCTTGTTCCTGCTCAATGTGGCCAATAATATCATCTTCTGGTTCATCCGCCTCGTCACTTGGGTGGCCAGCACCTGTCTGATTTTGATGACAGACAACCTCCCTGCCATGAATACCATAATAGCACTGCAGAACTGTAGGACAGATACCCTCAAACTGGTCTTCATAGATACCTAATGATGCCTGTCCTAGAAGGCGCATATCCTTCATAGTTATGAGATAAAAATTCTGTACCACTGAATATTCACTGACCTGAGGGCTTTGATCCCTGGTATCAGAACCATGAATAGGATGCAAATTCCATTCTTGTTAAAATTGTTGACAATCATCATTGAGCGCATTTAAGAAAAGCACACTGAGGAGCCACAAATGCCCAGGCTTGTCAACATCAAGTTTATGAAGTTGTTCGAGCCTGGTAAAGAATCCCCACCACTGGCATACAAACTGTGTGCCTACTTTAACCCACAATCGTTTGATGCGAGAATTCCGTGTTGATCTAACATGCATTATTATTCAAGTAGATTTCCAGAGGACTCCACTTACGATCTCCATAGGAATGAGCCACAATTGTCACTGTTTGTCACAACCATGTGAGTGGCAACCTGAATATTCTCGCTGCCATGATCTCCACGAATACAAGACAGGATACCATATTCATTTCTTGCATAGATGAATAAATCCAACACAGTTGACACATGATTATTTGTGCTGACTTGTAGCGCTGTTATCTGTTGGTACAGTAAGGTGTATTGTTACTTATATGAATTAATTGACTTACAGTGTGACAATACCCATCAATGAAACCATGGATGATGAAGCCCCATCGAATGAGCTTGTGATGACCATCTACATGCCATAGTGCATTTGGTTGAGCAACTCGGTATTTTCGTCTTCTGGTAACACATTGTTCTCTCAGCCTTTGTCCCAGCCTGTCAACTCTGCGCAGGGACTGCCAAACATGATGCTGCTGAACTCAAATACCTTGGTGTCAAAGGAAGCCAACAAGGTACCGGAATCCTGATTCTGATTTACTTTCTTTGAAAGTCCTCACAAGTTGATTGAGATCAGCATCACTAATAACTGTAAAGTGTTTTCGTAGACCATGTTGATGAATAAATGTCCACAGAGTAGTGCAGGACACTTGGAGGATTCGTGCGAGATCTGGCAGCATGATATGGTGCTGGTTGGACAGGGCTTTACTGACAAAATCGAAGTTAATGATTTTCTTCTGACACCCAAGTCGACATTGCTGATGACCCAGAGTCACAAGCTCCAGGATTATCACATTTGCTCGTTCAGCATTTTCCCTGGATTGAAGTTTATTTAGATAGCAGAGCATCAGGCAAGTGAAAGACTTACACATGAAGATTTTGACTGATATCCTTGAGCATTGTGGCTGCTCCCCAATAAGCCTAGCACATGCTAGTAGCCAGTCATGCAGAAGCTGGTAATCAGCAGGACTTGAATCACTTTTGATCACTTCAAGCAAAGGTAGGGCCTCTGTGGACAGTGCATCATAGTGGTATGCCACTCTGGTTGGTTCTGCGTCATTTGACTGAAGTATTTTAATTGCAGCATTGTATATATTACTGATGATACCCTCTGCAGCATAGACATTTTGTGGCCATTGATTTTCATGTTCTGGCAGAGCTGGAAGATCCATGGTTGGTGAATAGAGGTGATAAAGTGGTAGCTACACTGCATTTACATCCTTTGTGCTCTGACTTGAATTCAAACTTCAATTGCAGACATCATGTTTGGGGCCCCAAGTCTTCTTAGGTTTCAACATTGCCACTTCTATATACTTGATGGTACTCATATTTTCTTGGTCAGATGTTTTCGTTTGACAATACTGTAGACTAACAGTCAAAATGCAGGTTGAAAATGCATTGTTCAAGGTCCACACAACTCAATTATCACGCACATCCATTGCATTTGAGGAGATGTTTTCTGTTGGAAGTCAATTGCTGCTGACAGAAGGCATGGAAGGCTCAAATGACGACCATCCCATTATCATTCCTGAACTCAGCATGAATATGTTCGAACTGTTCCTCTCAGTTGCATACAATAGGTAAGTCAAGACAGTTCTTGAGGTACTGCATTTATTCTAAATGTAGGACTACTATGCAGTTAGAAACCCGAAGGTCCCACTCATGATGATGTCCTTGACCTTCTTTGTTTCAGCAATAAATTCATGAGCCAAAAGGCTCATGATGTCGCCATCAATCACCTCCACAAATGTTGATTCCAACACAAACCATATGAGCTACTTGCACTCTGCCTCGAACTTTCAATCTCAAAGTTCTTTGTTCCTGCTTTTTGCCATCTCATCAAATTTTGCATCTGTGATATTCCAGGACCAGTGCAAAGGAGACTTGGGTTCGAAGTCTGGAATGCATTCATAGATCTAAAAGAACTTCTTGATGAGCATAACTGTATTATTGCCTGCAAGGAACCACCCATTATCACACATTCACCATACTGCACTGACAACACCACTTGTTTCATTGATTGGTGGCAACTGTGGTGTGTTACAATAACATTGGCGCCCTATCTTTTTTCTCCTTATCTTTGGACTTACGGCTGCGTTGCCTTGTAGTTATATCTCCACCTTGGCGTTTTCCTTGCTATGACATCATAGAACATTCCAGTATGTTCTATCTCTTATCTCTTATCTCTGACATCATTGTACTATATTTGCTATCGTGCTATTCTTGTTATCATTCTCTTGATTTCCTTTTACAGCAGTCTTATCTCTGACAAGCCTGCCCTTAACCTTGTACCTGTTCCCTATATATACCACCCATGTATCGTCTTAGTTCCTCACTTTAATCTACTTGGTTTAACCTGAAACCTGATCCCTTCTCTTGGGCTTCACAACCCTTGAGTCTGATATCTTGACTTCTACCTTAGAGCACTCCTCTTCGGTAGTCTGAACTCAAGACATTGAACCTCTCTTGTTTGAGAGTAGAAACCTCTTGACGACTTTGATCGCTCTCTTTTGAGCTTGCATCATTCGATCTATCCAAGTCGTAACATGGTGGAACTCGATGGTGCATTTTCTCCTTGATGGCTGCAATCCTCAAAAATTTAATGAAGCTATCGAGCACTTCCAGGAACTTGGGCCAGAAATTGGAAGGGTCAATTCAGAGTGCTGGAAAACACTGCTTCAGATGGTGAAGAAAGCAACAGCTTTCTGTCTTGCTTTTGATCTGGTCGAGGAGACAGCTCAGCAGTTGTCGGTGGCCCTGATCATGGAGCCTGCCCCGATGCTGATGAAAGCCGAATTGGATACCTTGGGCTTGCCAAGCCATGAAGAAATTTTATAAAAGGGAAGGGTATCCTCCAAGTTGATTCCGAGTTGATTCCTCGTCATCTGATGACTTGGTTGGCGAGTCTGGTGAGATATTTGCCAGGGCTGCAGCAGCCTAATGATTCAAGACACTTTGATTAGAACATAGTTGATTTGGAAATGCGCCTATAGTGCTGAGTGTGTTACAAGACAAGACATGTGTGTTTAGCTATCTGCGTGTGTGTCGAATATGCGCGTGTGTGTGTGCATATTTTGTGTGTATCATTTTTGAACTGATCCAGCGCCATAGTCTCCCATGCTATCCCTTGCCTGGCCACAGAAGTCGGCACATTCACATAACTCATTTCTAGCTACTTATATAACACAATTCTCAACAGACATAATTCTCTCTCTAATACAATTCATTGCGAGGTTAACGTTGACCGACCACAATTGAGGCAGAATTGAGTGAGATGGTTGAAAATGCCGAAGTCACACAGAAATGTCACCTGCTGATACCTGCTGATACGCGGCGTGACGATTGCACTGGAAGGGATAGTTGGCAAGGGCTGATAGAAGTTAGTTCCTCCATATCGTTCGTCGGCGCGGATCGGAACCAGCGTCTGTCTTCTGCTCAACTGCTTTCGTCTAGGCATTATCATGCTGCGGACTGGGGCATGGAGACCAACGAACAAACTACGCACTTTCTCTCGTTCATGTCTACGCACTAATGCGCAATCAACGAGTTCTCTGTCTCCGGGGCCATCAAATGTTGACTCCCAAGCCCAACCTCGCCAGGAGACTCATGCTAACATGCCTGAGGGTGTTAGATATCCATCCGGAGCTGCGTCTACTGGTCCAAAAGTCCAGCCTGCCAACTCCCCTCGACAACTCAACTCCAAGGTATCTGCATACAATCTAGACACAATCAAACAGCGCATCGGAGATTGGATGGCACTTGCAACTGTTGGATTTAAGCAGCAAACGGATGAGCTCCGTCAACGCACAGATGAGTTCACGCAGAAGACGTCTACAAAACTTTTTCAATTGGGCTCTCAACTCAACCGCGTAACGGGCTACGAGCATATTGATGTGCTTAAACAGCGGGTGGTCGAACAGGGTGTGCTGCATTTCCTTACTGTGTCTGCTACAACTGAGACTTATGTTGACCAAGAGGCTAGAATCAAGGCTACTCGTCAAGCCGCTCGAGAAGCTAAGACAGCGTATGACGATGCTGTCTTACAGCGCTCGCTTTCCCAGCGCCAAGTGAATGAACTCTTGCAGCGCAAATCTTCATGGACAGACAGCGACGTCAGCGCCTTCACTTCTCTCGTGCGTTCAGATCATCAACTAGAACAACACGAAGTCGCGACGAAGGCCAAAGTTTCCGAGAATGAAGATGCGTTGGATAGAGAGTTTGGAGAGCTCATGCGCGCTATTCTGGCTCGTTACCACGAGGAGCAAGTATGGAGTGACAAGATCCGAAGTGCGAGTACCTATGGGAGTATGATGGTGCTTGGGGTCAATGTAGTGGTGTTCATACTGGCGATCGTGGTGGTCGAGCCATGGAAGAGGCGAAGACTAGCGCAGACGTTCGAAAAGAAGGTAGAAGAAATGGCTGCGGAGACCCAAGCTTTGATACAGTCTGGGAGCGCAAAATTGGATGAGAGGTTGGTAAAGCAGGAGGGATTGATCTCAGAGATTGTGGAAAGGGCGGCATACGATGCTCGAGATCTATCTTACCCGTTGTCAGTGCCAGCTACGACAGTATCTGCCCCTGGAAAGCAAACGGGCACTGTTCCAGAGCCCTCATCAATATGGTCGCATCCGGTATCACAAATAATTCAAGACCGGGATGTACTACTTGTCGTGGGCAGCGCTATTGCAGGTGGTGCAGTCTCCCTTGTGGCCCGAAGTCTTTTCGGGAGTTAGTGTCGGTGGAATTTTGTATGCTTACGCGGGCTGACTCCTCCCGTCAGACAGCTTCTGAATTTTATAGTGATGCTAGTGTACCTAGTCATTTAGATCTGGACTTTACACCATGCTACGACTTGCAAGCACCATACTTCAATTTAACGTGATCATAGGGGCCAGGCCGCCTTTAGAAGTTCACGTGATTTAAAACTGTGGTCCATGGTGTAGTGGCTGTGCTAGGCGTACAATCTACCATGAAGGTCGTTACCACCTTTCACCCGGTGTCATCTGTTGTAGACTCGCTGAAATTTAGGTTGAAAGATGAGCAGCGCTCAGAGTTTCTTGTCGTTGCAAAGTCAAATAGGCTTGACATCTATGCGCTACTTCCAGAAGGGCTCCGCCACCAACAGGGTCTTGATATTTGGGGAAGAATAAGAGTTATCAGGGCTGTGCCAGTCTTGGTGAGCAGCAGCATTCAAACAATACGTCTGAGTGTCACATTGAGATCATGGGACTTGTTTTCTAGAGCAGAAGCAGTGCCAGCCTGCTTGTGCTTACCGATCACCCGGAGCCAGAGCTTATATTCCTATCTTTTACTGTGAATGGCGCAGGATCAACGGGGGTTACTGTCACAAAGTATCTCTCATTGTCTGAGCGCAGTGCTCGGCCAGCAGAATTTTGCCACGCTCTCTTAGTCGATCCTTCAGGGGGTGTGGCTGTCGTGAGTGCGTACACAGGCAAGCTCAAGGTCGTGGTGCTTGACCAAAACGGAGGATACGACCGTGACTTTGATGCATCGTATGTCATCGCATTATTCGCGCTGATTGTTCTCATGTTTTATCGTCAGAATAACTGAACTCAACCTTCTGGACATCACGTTTGTGTCAACTTCTCGGGATATGTATACCTTGGCAATGATGCACATCGACTACCAACAACGCCTCCAGCTTCTTGCTCGTGACCTTTCTGTTGAGGACCTGCAGATTTCTACGTTACCCTCGCCACTCCTCCCCTCAATTCCTGTCCCAGGCAGGCTATTTAGTACAGCCATGGACGACGACGGAACCCCTACTATTATACACATCCCTTCCCACAAGGGTGACGATGATGATTTCGAAGGTGGTATCCTCATTATCGGTGGGCGAAAGATCATGCTGTATGATTTTGTGGACGTCGAAACGCAGGCGAAGAGGGAGAGCAGGAAGAAACGTGCAGATAAGAAGAAAACCACTGGAGACGCAGAAGCAGACGCTAAAGAGAAGAGGATGGAGTGGAAGAAGAGGAAAGCTAGAGCTGCAGTAGAATGGCCATGGGCAGAAGTCACTGCGTGAGTCCTATTCGCATGACTGAGGCTGTGGGCTCACCTCTTGCTAGATGGTGTCATGTTGACGACAAGGAGCGAAAGTACTTGATTGGGGACCGCTATGGAAAGCTCGCATTACTTTCGATAAATCTTTCTGGAGGCACAACGCTGACATTGATGGCACTCGGAGAGGTAGGTCTGCTCAAGTCTCGTTAGTCATTCCTATGCTGATCATGTTCATAAGACGTCTGCATCAACCACGTTGACCTATCTTGCTAATCAAGTTTTCTACAATGGTTCGCACTTTGGTAGCTCGCAATTGCTCCAGATTACCACTACTCCATCTTCCGCGCTCGACGCCCCTACGTTGCCTGTTCCATCCACGATACCAACCATCAACCCTAACGCACTTAACTCCCATGTGTCAGGTAGAAACAACGATATACCGGGTTATGTCGTCGTTGGAATGGGGAGTTACGTCACTGAGCTGGAGTCCTTCAACAATCTCGCTCCAATACTTGACGCTGTGTTGATCGACACTGATGGCAGTGGACAGGTATGCCAAATGACTGTCTACTGAATTTGGAGGCTGAAGTGATGCAGAACGAAATTGTAACATGCTCTGGTGGCAGAAGCACGGGGAGCATCAAAGTCATACGGAGTGGCGCTGACTTTTCCGAGAAAGGGACAGTTCTGGGGCTCGGGAATATCACCCATATCTGGCCATTGAAAGTGATGTACCGTGCACCGTAAGATTTTCATTCGTCCCGGCATCTCTCAAAACCGCTGATGATGAAATTAAGCGATTGTGCACACATCGTAGTCTCGACTCTTCAAGAAACGCACGTTTTTCGTTTTGACAACGCTTCATCGATGTCCAGTATCGACGGTGACATTAACACTGGTTTTATCACCGATTTACCTACCATCGCAGTGTCAAATATCCTTCGACGCACGCGCAACGCGGAAAACAAGTCCGACTACGCAGATTCCAGTTATGTTATACAGGTCGTTTCGAAGGGCCTGCTGTTACTTGAGTATGACCCTAGCGTGCGACAGTACACGAGAGTTGGTGAATTGTGGACTTTGGAAAAGTTTGCGGATCCTGGTAAGGAGGGACTTTGGAAGGGGCGAGAGATCGTAGCTGCGAGTATCAACGCGAGCCAGGTTGTGCTTGCACTCAATTGGGGGAGGGTGGTGCTACTGACTCTAGATGACAAGCGATTTATCAAGCTGAGGTAAGTACGAGCATCTAGGCAAAGATTTGATTGATTATTCTGCGTTATTATAGGGAGCGTAACTTTGTGCACAATAATCGTGATGCGGAGATTTCAGCAGTTTCGTGTCTTCCGCAGGATCCAGCCAAGGGCTTCACGTTAAATATCGTGGTTGGATTCTGGACATCTAAGCACGTCGAGATACTCTCGCTGAGACCTGCGGATGGAACCATGCCTACGATTACAGCGACCCCTGTACTCCCCTCTGCACCCCGCTCACTGCTGTTGTACAATTTCACGGCTGATGACTCCAAGTTCCCAAATGTACACCTACTCGTTGGGCTTACGGATGGTTCCATCGCGTCATTTGTATACCGAAATGATCAATTACTTGACCAGAAACTGGTTTCCATCGGAAGTCTTCCCGTAACAATGCGTTCGTGTCGGGTCGGTACGAGACAAACAGTACTCGCATGTGGAAGCCGGACAGCAATTTTATTCTGGGAGAAAGAGAGGTTGATGTATTCACCGCTTATACTCAAGGTCTGTTACACTTTTCGCGTTATTGTTCTTTACCAACGTGTTCGTAGGATGTGACAGCTGCAGCGGAATTGAGTACAAGTGCTTACCCATTATCCATAGTCCTTGCCAACTCCGATGGACTGGTCTTAGGGAACGTGAACAACTTCGATAAATTACATGTTCGCTCTGTAGGTCAAAGGACTTCTATTTCTATTGAAGTCCAGCTGACAGTCCTCAGATACCTCTCGGCCTCAACAATCCCTTGCGCATCACGCATATTCCTGCGCTTAGGGTTTTTGCCGTCGCATGTCGTTGCATAACCCCAGCCCGCATCGGAGATTTGGAGGATATCAAGGGCTCCATACAAGTCTTTGACGACATATCGTTCAATAGTGAGTTACATCCAGCATACAAAGAAGTCTATTGTTGATATGACATAGAACTCGGGCATTTCAATCTGGAGCAAGGTGAGGAACCGACGTCACTGTTGTCCCTCGCAACGAATTCCGGATCGTATCTATGCGTGGCAGCAGTGACACTCGAAGATGAAGACACCGAGGCCTCAAAGGGGCGCGTTTTTATTTTGGAAATGACGTCGAACGCATTGCAGGTAAACATGTCTGTCGTAACTTCGTATGATGTCAAGGGATGCCCCTACGCTTTAACTTCCGTGAATTCTATGATCGCTGCGGCAGTTAATAGCATGGTAACGAATCAGCCTATCAACTGTCTACGCAGCCACTTATTTGCTCCGCAGGTCGTTGTCTTCAAAATGGACACAGGAAGTGGAAATACGATAATGGCGAAAACAGCAACCTGGAATCATAACTATCTAGTGACAAGTCTCGCGTCCCGCGGCGATATCATTCTGTTAGGTGACGCAATCAGCTCGATCTCGATGTTGCGGCTCGAGGACAACCGATTGCACTTGATTGCCAGAGACTATGGCCCACTATGGCCCACCTGTGTCGAACTCATGAACAACTCGACTCTGATTGGTGCAAATGTAAGCTAAGGTCCATTGCTTGACGTTGCTCGCTCATCCTCCTGTGCTCAGAGTGAATACAACCTTTATACATTCAGTCTCCAGAACTCGGGCACGCGGCAGCTTCTGGAGAGAGACGGAAATTACTTCCTTGGGGACTTGGTCAACAAGTTCCTGCCTGGTACGCGTATCTCTTATCGTGACTTTCCCATGCTTATGCATAGTAGGCACACTGTCGTCTCAGGAAGTTTCGCTCGATGCGCCGATGCAACCCCAACAGTTGTTCTTCACGTCTACCGGCCTTATCGGTGTGATTATCGATCTTGCCGATGACCTTGCCTTGGACCTCACCGGCCTTCAACGCAATCTGTCCAACTACATTCAGAAACAGGAAGGGCAAGATCACACAAAGTGCGTCATGAACCGTTACTTTCGATAATCATCCAATTCACTTTGCACATAGGTACCGCACGCCAAAGAATGTCCGCGGCCGCAGTGACGCGGATGCGTCGTCCTTCGGGTTTCTCGATGGCGACTTCCTCGAGCGCTTCTTACAGTTTGTGAGAAACCCCCAGGCGCTCAAGCGGATCATGGATGGACAAAGTGAGCCCGAAAAACTCGCGATATCGGCAGACAGGATTCAAAAGGTGCTTGAGAGCATGCAAAGCATGCATTGATCGAGCGAGGGGACTAAACGAAGTTGTAATTTGATCACTCTAAACCAACCCCCAACTTTGTATCACAAACATGCCACAATGTATCAGTATTGGTACCAAGCGAATGCGAGCATCCCTTAATGAAGATAAAAATTAACTACGATTATTGGCAGCAATGTGATCGTTATATCAAACGAACGAATGGTAGTTGGAACTGGGAAGGTGAGAAGGTAGCTGCACGGGCGTAGTACTCGTCTTCCTACAACCAGAGGGCCGCATACAGCTGTGAGACGACAGAAAGAGCCCCAACATCCCCAGCCATAACAATATCTTCCTGGTCATTAGAGTTGCGCGGGGCAAAATAAAAGCCGGAAACGAGGACGACGTAGCTGTGACACATTAACACGTCGTAAAATATAATCCAAGATAGTTACTTACCTCAGAATGAGGATACTTCCACGATGGTAATTACTTTTGGCCTCAATATAGGTATAGGTCATCAGAAAGACGGACAAGATGATTGCGATGACATCCCAGCGCGGGAAAACGAGCCTGGAGAATTATAAGGGTAAATGGATTAACACCAACAACATTAAGAGCATGTTTTGATACGCACGTAAATGCATTTGCGACCTCACCCATTTTGTCGGGCGCATACCAAGCGGAGAACGCAACCATGGCTGGAATCTGGAGCAGACATACCTGCAAAGCATAGGCAGAGCCAATCTCAACACTGGGGAAGAAGGATCGGAAACGGAGTTGTTAGGTGTGAAAGGAGATAAACAGGCTAAAGAGTACCTGAGCGAGATATTTCCGTTCAGGGCAAACGAGATAGCATTCATGAATTCTGTGGTATTAGGCACCAGCGCGAACAAAGTGATTCCCAAGAATTTTTCCTCGATTCCAGAGTCTTTCAGTACAACATCCACCATATCCACAAGGAGCTCTAGTGCCCCGATTAATCAGCGACCACAACAAAGTCGGGAATGAAAATGCAGACGTACCAGCAATGAGGGCATATAACGCCGTACATGACAGCAACACTGCCGCACTCGTTATACGGCTCCACTCTGGCGCCTCATGTCCATGAGCTGACCCATGTTCCTCCTCAGCCACGCTTGCGCGGGCCGCCCGAGTATGCGCATGCTGGTGGCGAAGGGCACTGACAGTCGCGACAGCTACTGCACGCGTAAAGTCATCGGTAGACATAGTAGAGGGCAGGGGCAGGGCACCAGTAGACTTGATAGCATGGTCAACGGACTCAAGAAGAGGTGTGTATTGTGTTTGAGTTTGAGCGCTTTGAGGAGTGATGTGCGGAGCATAGGAAACACGTCGGGGCATCGAAGGGGAAGTGGGAGATACCGTATTCGCCGTTGGAACGGTAAGACGTGGGGCCGGAGTCTGGAACCGAGGATCGTCCTCGAGTCGCGTTCGTTCACGAGACCCCTCCGGTCGCGGACGTGGCTCACGAATGGTCGGTAGAACCTGCGGCGGCGGGGATTGCGCTGCACTGCCTGTAGTTGCACTGGAGTGAAGACGGGTGTGTGGGTAGAGCGAGAGACGAGATGGATGCGTGGTTGGAAGGTCGAGGGGCTGCAGGAGCGGTTGTGGGTTTTGCCATATCTGAGTTGCATGTGTGCGGAGAGAAAACCACAGGCCAATCAAATACGACTACAGCGAGTATAAGGGTTCTAAGTCTTGTGCACATCAAAATACAGAGGGGACTCACAAACAATAAGATCACAGCACAAAAGTACATGAGGCTCTTCACTGTAGACTGATAAAATGGATCTTCAACAGGGTCCGGGTGTTGGTAGTAGCACTGGTCGCATTTCCACTCGGACGAGCCACGAGAGCCGTCAGGACATCCACTACAAATGAGCTGGAACTGTAAGCAGGGTCAATATATGCTTTCTGCCGGACAGAAACATAAAGAGAGGAAAACATACATTCCCATATGTTTGATAGAACAATGTCGGTGTTAGCGTTCCAATAAATGCCATGATTAACATCATGCTTGTTACGCCTGCGCTCTTGGCATTGAACTTCATCTCTTTCTTCCTCAACGCGCCGGCGCACATACTCATACCGGGCATCAGCAGTACTCCTGCTAATAAAGATCCAACGATAGACCCTTCAACGAGACGCCCCTTGCCTCGGGTCAACGCGATAGAATAGAGGACGACCTCCACGACGCTTCCGAATGTAGCATTGATAACGGCGCCCATGCCGATAGAACTTTGGGCGCTGATGCTCGCCACAGCCATGCCAATGAAGTAAGAGAGAGGAATAACGCTCGCAAGGCTCATGAGGAAAATGAGTGCCTTTGAGGCAACGAGGGCGAGGATGCGAGGGACATGTTCGCCTGCATGCTCCAGATCTTCTGCCATAGGCATGAGCACGAATCCATCGAGAATAACAAAGAAAACAAGCGGGAGGAGATTGATGAAAATGATATTAACGCCTCCGACAGTGTATTTGTAGTATTGCCACCCAACAGCACGATAGACGCATAACAGTACAGTGCTCCTATGGCCAGACGTAGAGGGGACAGCCTGACCAGCTGCGAGGCGAGGTGTCTTGACTGCACTAGGTGGAAGGAGTGGTGCAGCACAAAAGCGTATCCGGGTAGGAGATGCGAATATGTATTTGATGAGCGCCCAGTTGAGCTTGGCCATTGGGACAGTGATGATAAGTGCCCAGCAAGCAATACAGGTAAGCAGAAGGAGTGGGGCAACGAGTGTTGTGAATAGGATCCAGAAGATGGCCCTGCCCAACCAGTCAGCGGAGATCTTTTCATACGGCGTGCGGTCAGTCGGGCTTGGGGCAGCTCCATAAGATTTGGAAGGTGCTGGAGGGCGGAGGAGAGTTCGTTCGCCGTTGGTATTTGGGATGACGGTGGGCGTGCGAGAGAGGGACGGATTGGCATCGACAGTGCTAGCGCTACCAATAGGCTCAACATCCTCAGGTAGGGATGTGCTTTCTTCATCGTTATCCTCGGCATCCCCTTTGACATACTTGCCAAACGGCCATGCAAGGTACCAGCCCAAACCAAACATGAGCACAGCATAGCGTCTGCCACCAAGTGGAATGAGACACAATATAGCAGAGACAACAAAGCAGACTAGCGCAAGCCACCAGCCAAAACAGATAACCCAGAAAATGTTTCCCGGGAGGAGGTGGCGCTCTGCTTGAGCGGATGGAACGGAGTGTAGCGCGGCATCCGCATGGCGAGTGACGGAACGCGATTTCTTGTACAATGCAGGTTTCCAGATGGGCAAACCAAAAGGGTGCTCAACATTGATGAGCGACTGACGATCTTTGACTGTGATGGGATCATCATCATCTCTGCTGTTTGGGTCGTCGTGTTCCGAGCCTGTCTCTCGTTCTTCACTGTCTCCTTCTTCTTCCGCTTCTCCCTCCTGGTCTTGTGAGGGTGCAACGCCTTTGCCACGATCTCTGCCTCCCCCGACACCTCTGTCATTGACGTGATCTTCATAGCTAACCTCTTCATCCTCGCTGAGCACGCCGTCGTTGTCCCTGATTGAACGGCGAGGGCGATGAGAGCTGCTGGTGCTAGTGCTGCGGGTGCGGCTGTTTGATAAACTATGGCTGATGGATGGCTGGGGGTACGATGTTCGCGGCGTCGGTGACGAGGAAGAAAAGTAGGAGGTCCCTACATTGTGGTGCGTTGGTGTCTCAGTAGGTGACCAGTGCGAACTATGGCTTCTGCTGCGGTGGAGATGGAGATGACTAGTTGGAGTGGGCGTCGTGGAGAACTCTTGGTTGTCGTAGTCGTCCATGTTCGCTGGACTTGAGTTTGGGGTGCACTTGCGCGAGCAAGTGCTCTAGTATTCGTACTGACTGGTCTCTGAAGCAGACCTAGACAAACTTGACAGTCGCGATTACATGAACGGCTCCTTCTGCATTAGGTAGATCTATATATATAATGTGTATGGACTTGGCCCCGACATCCCTTTGTCACCATAATGGAAGATATGAATGATAAACTTGAAGTACTTTTTTTCTGAGCAGAGTGATATGTCTGACGAGATTGGTGCCCTATTTTTTTGGCCGCTTTGGAATCTATTGTAAGTAGGTCACGTTAGCTCACAGTACTTTCGCCTCCAACGGATCATCTCTTGAGGGACTGCTCACGGTCATCACGGTCATGACCGGTGACCCCTCAGGTACCTTCAGGTACTATCGTCAGATGCCTTCCGGACTTTATGGATCACTGCGCCCAAACGAATTACAATTTTGTTTTAAACCTGTTCACCGGTTCCATGTCAGGCCGCATAACTTTCCCTAGAATTGTCTCCTGAAGTCATTAATTGTTGACAACCTGCGGGCGTTTTCCCTCCTTTTCTCCACTGCCAGTATTTGACGTGGTACGTGAAATTTGTCTCACCAACGTTCTTGTAGCTAACAGTTGATAACCAATTTCATATTCATGCATGTATACGCCCACGGATTGCGAAATCCCATACTTCATTGGCTACAATTATTCCCCCAGGGGCTGCTCATGCACCTTCATGTACCAGTGCGTTCGCATTTAAATTCGCGTCCGTCCTGTCCTGTCTTTGCCAAACAACACGACCTTTTTTCGTGGCACACACTCAAATCTCATTGAAGGTATACACTTACTTGTTGTAGTTTTGTGGGGTTCAATGCTCGGCGCTCAGCGCTCAGCCTGGGCCGGCCCAACAGACTACAGTTTACCCTCACGCCTCAAGATACTTACATTACGTCATGGTACATCCATATCAACACACTGTACGTTGTCTCTTCTCTCGATAGAAATTTCCTAGATGCTTCATCGCCTGGCCAAAAGTCTCACAGACTGCCACATTATCTCTTAGCCATTGCGGTAGTTTCCCGCGAATCGCAGGCAACGTGAACCGTCGATCAATAAGTACGAGAGAAGCCCAATCACCACGATGTCGGATGGCTCGGCCTTGCCCAGGGCTTAGAAAGCGTTTTAAATATACAACGATCGCACGTGCTCACCTATACTCTGATTGACTGCATTCATGCACATGTTCTCATACAATTCGGTCCCCGCGTCTTTGCCACCCGCATGCCTCTTTACACCAGATCGTGACTCCGCTTGGTTCGCGTACCGCATACGCTCCTGCAGCTCTGGAGAATTTTTGTTGGCAAAAGGCAACCCAATGACAACAACAGCACGAGCGAGATCATCCGAAAAATTCAGCCCTTCTGAAAGCTTGGCACCGACAACTGCAAATAGTACCGCGCCAGTCTTCTTATCTAGTAGCGTCTTCAAAAGAAATTGGTCATGATAGTGAAGATGTTACAGCTTGTTAGTCTTACATGTGTTTTGGCTGCTATAGCATACTCCCGCAGGATCATTTCAACTCCTGAACTCTCCTGGGGCTCCAAGAAGACCTAAACACATGGTCATTAGGCCGCCTCCTGTTACTAACAGACACTTACTTTTTTCTTCACGCTGAATTTGTCTAGTAATCCACTCTGGCTCCAAGCTTCTCTTGCAAAATTCAATGATGCGTAGGAAGGGAGGAAGACAACTATTCCTCCAGGCACAACGTTGCAGAAGTTCAATACAATTTGACCCAACTCAGACACGACCTGCCGATCGCTCTGCTGTGCGAACTTGAACTCCAGGTCCAAGCCTGAAGGTCCTTTCGTAAGCAACAATGTCTGCACATTAGATGCCGGGATAATATGACCACAAGCGAAAGTTGACAGCCTGCTCAGAGGCAAGTATGTGAAAAGCTCGGATACTACAGCAGAAATCTATCCCTGATGTCACTGTATTGCAAGAAACCGTAAATGAAAATTGCTTACTGGTGACATGGTTCCACCAGCAAGCACCACTGAACGCGCCACTTCCACGACATCGCGGAATAACGCCGATGGATTCAGCAGCTGGTATTTAACCTCAACAGCATCTCCAACAGCAGAGAAGATTAGTCTCCCGTCTATATCAAGGGTGACAAATAAGCAACTTCGGAATAAATTCGGTACGGCTTAGCCTACCTTCACTTGCGCTCGCCAGTCCCAACATCAGTGCTTCAATTGTATGCAATGGCGGCGTGGCCACACCCGATGAGTACCTCCCAGGTGTCTCCCCTACAAACTCAGTGATATGATCGTGCCCTTGTCAAGATGTACAAACCTTCAGAAACATCGACAGCATAACGAGATATCTTCCGTGCTATCTGCGAGTAATCAGAAAACAACACCTAATCAAGCTAGCGCAACGTACTTTGCTGCGCTTGAGATACGACTCGATCTCGAGGAGATTAATACCCTCAACCTTTCTCCCGAGCCTGTGGATAAAATCTGGTACCGTCATGACTTCGGTATCTTGCCTTTTGGATTTGGCGCTCAATTTCTGGGTCATCCAATCGATTGCGACTCTCTGGAATGCATCCAGGAAATTAAGAAGCCTCTTCAGATGCAATGCATGCATTGCAGATAGTCGGTTGCGAAATTTGTGGTAATACACTGAGACCTGTTTTAATGAGGTCGATAGGATATTGGATGTGAGGCGGACACTTGAAAGTGATAATAGAGTTGGTATCAAGTCTGAGGCAAATTTAGTATAGAGAAGGCGGTCTTGGGGTGGTGCCTACTATGCGCTTCATCAATGATGACGACCTGGTTAGTCAAGTCGATTCCCAGGGCTTCTCTGGCGGTCTTTTGTAACAACAGGTTATAAGGCAGAGTAATAAGCTGGAAATTTAGTATGAGATCCAACAAGGTACATCAACAGGATTGCCTGCTGACCTCTGCCTGAGGAATCGCTCGTCTGGATCCGTAATAAGGACAAGTTTGCGTATTTTTCCCAGCAATGGCAAGGTCTTCTATGTCTTTCGGGGATGCCTTGAAAAGAGCCCATTAGTACCGTTCACTTCAATGGATCACTTTTACGAACCAGAATCTGATCTCGCAGATCAAGCATGCGGGTGTCATCACCCACCGGAGGTAAATATTGACAGCGCTTATTTTGCTTCCCTGTGAACACATCCTCGACGGTTAATGAATATGCGGGTCATAGCTAGTCTGGTACCTTCCAGTAATTCTCGACATTTCTCGTCTATATCTCCAGGTCTTGACCTTGCATCCTCGTTGATGCACAGCTGTTTGCGAGACCCAAGTGATACGGTCCGCCACTGACGCTGATCAATCTCGCACTTATCATCATTTACATCCCCAAGGGTCCGTTTCTTTTGGCAAGGATCGCGATCAGCTCGAGACATATTTTCTACTGTGCTCTCATCTGAAACAGCACCGCCCAAAGTGAGGTGTTTGAACTTAAGCTTGGTCAATTCGGGCAGGACCTGTGACAGTTGTGAATGTGTGCGAGATGCATAGTAGATTTTCGTGCAGGACGGCTCGTCTTCTTGAGAGGTGGGATCACATTTGTTGTTCTTGCCCATTCTGTTCGCACACGTTAATTCTGTCTCATATCAGCAAAGCTTGACTCTGACTTTGCCATTAGAGCGCGAACAGCGGGGGAGAAGTTATCTTGGCTGTCTTCACAGTCGTCGTCTGGAAGATATGCGTCCTCGTCAACACGGTCTTGAGCAAGATCAACTGTCACTCGCTACTTAGACGGGGTAAATAGGTTGAGCCCAAACTTGAATTTGAGCGCACGCACTTGTTTTTTAGTAACCCGTGCCCGAGCCAGCATACGGAAATGAGCCTCGGTCTTCCGAGCTTTGGCAAGGCGTTCCTCGTATTCCTCATCCTCTGCCTCCAGCTCGCGCTTCCGAATATCGAGAGTCTGAGCTGCCACCCATGATGGCGCTGATGTGGCTTTAGGATATGGCTTGCAAGACCAACCAAGACCTACCACTGACCAGCACTCGAGAGGGACTGCTGCAATAGCTGGCCTTTGCGGGCGCGGTCTTTCTCATCCACGAGCCACGATAGACTCGAGCACAGCAGACTTAGCGTCTTACCCTGATTCCCTGCGTCAGAAACTTGGTGGTCCGCTGGTACAAACACTCACGGTGCCCGTAGGACTCTCCACGATGGTGACCTGCCTTTTCTCAATTGACGTATAGACGTGACTCATCAAGTCTATTTGTATCGAATACGGTGGGTCGTATGGAAATGCTGGGAAATTGCTAGGAGTGGAAAGGACGAGGCCATCGTTGTCCATGCCGAACAGTACACTGAGGCGCGACGCGTGAGGTCACGCGTCGTCGCTTCAAGCTTGAAAGTTCACCGGTGCAGTGATATGGAAAAAGTGGAGTCAGAGCTTGGGTGATTTATAAGATGATGTGAAAATGTAGTACACTGTGTCTGGAACTAGTGCATATAGTGAAACATTGTGGATAGTGAAAACAAAGGATGGATGTGGCCAAGCGTAAGTGTGGCAGTTACTACTTAGATAGGTAGAGTACAGCGAAAATCATACAACCTGAACTCTTGGGGTATGGTGATGAGCAAGCTCAGCAGAGAATGTAATGTTATCACGTCGGACAATACTCCAGTAACCAAATCTTTGCCGCACCGTATTCCTCTTTGACGCATTTTAATAGCGAAGTCACTTCTTCAAGGTTCTTTTCCGTAGGTGTACCCTTGGCCATATTCTGTATCTTCTCGCAAGTCGATGAAACCTGCTTCACTCCCAGCGCGGCTGATGAACCCTTTAGAAAGTGTCCTAACTGCGATATTTCTTTCAAGTCTCTGGTTTCCCTACATTAGAAAAGTCAGATTCCAGAGCAGTCATTCCAATAACAAGAGGACATACATAGCCTTATCCATCTTCTTAAACGTAGAATCGACCTGCGCAAGATAGTCGGTCACCATCCCTGATACAAATGAGCTGTCCCCATCATCCAGTTCGACTATCTGGTTGAAGACATCCATATCGATTATATCTTGTTTACTGGGCTGGTGGTTCGATCAGCAATCATCATCACAAGAAGAACAAGATGACAAGATGGGTAGGGGGTAAGTGTCGGATTCCCGGCGAGCGCTCTGCTCCCAAGTGCATGCATACAAACAAACCACCTTAAGCTGGCAACATACCTCGCTCTCCTTCTTCTCAAACTCTTTCAGGTCGCTCTTCTCCTTGGGCGTAGTAATAGGCGAGCCTGCCTTCGGCGTTGGCTCCTCCGAGGCAGGTCGCGATTTGATGTCTAGCTTCTTCTGTGGTGGAGCTTTGTCGGAAGGAGACGGTGGTGGACGCTTGACAATGTCGTCAATGATATTCGGCGAACGGGCACGCAGAGCAGGAGACATGAAGAGAATCCTGGCCTTGTTCACTGACAAAAGACAGTGTTCTGAAATATCAATCGGGGTAGCGGCTCTAGGACGTCAGGCTGTAGGGATTCGGGGCTACGCTTAAAGTAGTCTACTGATTATCTGTTGCCGCCGCAGTGCCGCTGCCAAATATGTAGCATCATTGGCAGATTCACGATTCCACTAGCTATCTGAGCCAGATCGTCATCTCATTTTCTACAAAATAACCCCCTGGCCGGCGGACCCGCGCCCAAAACCCAAACTCTCAATGAGACCAGTAAATCCTTGCCTCAGATAATCTGGCGAGCCCTCAATTCGGCGATCTCATTTTGAGAATACCCTAGTTCCAGCATGACCTAAAACCAATTTACCATCAGAAACCAAAATGCACAATGAAATGCAATTCAGAATGAGGGTGGTGAACCAAAAAAAAAACCAAGATATCACTGGCATGTGCACTTACCTCCTTTGTATGCTGTGACAGCCAGGGCGGTGGTCGTCTCACCGGCATCCGCTTTCCATTATAAGTAACAGGTGGAGCCACCATCCTCACTTTCCCTGCTCGTGGATGCTATTCAATTAATCAATTCGACATAATCAAACCAAAGTCTATCACACGAGGGCGAGGGATACGTACATCAACCTCCACCATAGCCTGCCGAGCGCCAACTTGCGGGTGCGCGAATGACTGTTGGATATTATTGATTGGCCCAAACGGTACCCTGCACGGACATGCGCGTGTGAATGTCTTGGCAGCTGGATCATACATAAGTAGACATCATGCACGACGCACCCTAATCCTGTAAAGCGGTCGATCCAATAATCCCTTTCGTGTCTTTGGAGTACTTGCGTAATGATGTCCACCAACGCCTCCCTGTTTGCTACCCGCGTAGCATTACTAACAAACCTCGCATCATCCGCCAGCTCGGGCTTCTCCAGAATCCTTTCGGCAAGCAGTCGGAACTAGCGTCACAGGTGCCTCAGAGTCAGGTCGTCTAGAATTGCTTATCAGTGGTACTACCCACCTGCTTGTCGTTGCCTGCGCCAATCATGAGAAATCCGTCTTTGCATGGGAAGACTTGGTAAGGAACAATGGACGGATGGGCAGTTCCATGCCGAGAGGCTTCCTGTCCGGCGATGAGATAATTCGATGCTATATTCGCAAGACCTGCAAGCTAAGTATGTACGAGAGAAGCCGTATTCGTAAACATCAGAAAGCCATACAAGGAGATGGACATGTGATAGTCACTGTACCTGTGTCTCAAATAAGTTGCAGTCTATCCAAACGCCTTTTCCTGTGTGCTCTACGGAGCGCAAACCGGCAAGGATGGCACCATGGGCGTAAAGACCCGTCATCAAGTCTGTCACTGCAACGCCTACTTTAGATGGTGGACGATCAGGTTCGCCTGTGCTACGATCCATGGAAGGCAAAAGATGAGACTCGTTATATCACCCGGCAGCGCCTGCGACACATACATGTGCATCAGCCCAGCTTCGGCTTCAATGATGACATCGTAACCCGCAGCTTCGCGAAACGGGCCTGTCTGTCCATACCCTGATTGCATCAGTTGAATCGAATGCTTGTAGCAGGGAAAGTGAAGCTCAGACAAACCCGTAATGGAAGCGTACACAAGCCTCGGATTGAGCACCTTGCAGTCCTCCCAACCAAGACCCATCCCTGAGAGCTTTCCCGAAATAAAATTTTCCACGAGCACGTCGGAACTACGAACTAGCCTCTGCATGACTTCAAGTCCCGCAGGATCCTTGAAATTCACAGTGATAGAACGCTTGTTTCTATTCACAGCGAGGAAATATGCAGATTCAGGAGGGAGGTGTGACGATTCTTTCGGAGAATTCGGGGAGACGGGAGCAAAAGGAGGTAGCCAGGAGCCTGGTTTTTTTTAGACAAACAACGGATAGGCTAGCACAGGCCACTCACGAGTGTCGTCGCCGCGGGTGACCTCCTCGACTTTGATGACATCTGCGCCCATGTCAGCGAGAAGCATGGTGCATGATGGACCTGCTAGCACACGAGTGAGGTCGAGGACTCTGATGCCCGTGAGTGGAGGTGGGATGCCTTGGTCATTAGATTGAGTGGAAATAAGGGAACGTCTGATGAGATGGATGTCAAGACGGGTGACAGCACTGAGCGCTCTATATTTCGACAATATTACAGTTGAGCGGGTAAACCTGGAAAAAAGAAACAGATTAGCAACGGTTAAGGATTTTGAAACTCGCAACAGACATGATAGTCCAAGTCCAGCAGACAAAGACTAGTGCTACATAGCGTTTAACGTATCATAGTAAGTAAATATGATAGTTACACGTTACGTTGCGAACAAGGTGGCAGGAGTCCAGTTCTAATGTCGACAAATGACATGATGGACCTGGCACCGCTTTCCGCATCCGCAATGTGGTACTGACAAGAAAACATAACAGAAAACAAAAACATATCAACTCGTTTCGTCTAACGTTCATTACGGCTATCCACAATCAACCATGGGTTTCTTCTCGTCGCGCAGGACAGTAACCGAGTCCCAGTCGTACATCCATAATGACACTTCCGTGTCCATGTCGATGGTCCAGGTCATCCGTTCCCGACTTGTGCGTATTTCTACCCGTTCTCTTGATGGGAAAGTGAACTGACAACGGCGGGGGCTGTGAAATCTGCAGTATGGAAAGTACAAAGGCAAGGCGCGCGAGACGCACCATCCTTCAATGACTAGGCACAGTGACCAGAGTATTCTCCATCGTCTCAGCGCTGGGCGCTCCCCTCTCGGTACCGAACATTTCTTATCACCACAAGATACTCCACGTACACATACAGACGTGATAACGTACTTTTTCATCGACTGTCAATTACACCGCTCGCTCATGTTCTCCTGCTTATAGGACCACCCTTGCACAACGTCTCGATGAACTTGCTGCCGCTAATTCTCAGGGCTTGCTCGAGTGAGTTCGTTTTTACTCTTGGGACTGAGGATATGACTTGTGTGTTGTGGTAGCGATCATTGCACCAATATGGGCTCATGCAATGTTTCCTCACCAAAATTGGTCTCCCATGTTCGCGTCAAACCTTCCACCGTGCTAATTCCAATCACAGTGATGATGAATACCGTCTTCTGCGGCAAAACATCTTCGAACGACTTGCTTCAGGTAGCTCAGTCCCGCAGGAAGCTCCCCTTGTTCCCATTATCTCGCACCCACCGAACGGTGAGCCCTGTGTGCATTTCGAAGAGACTGATTTCTAACTTCCTTCTCTACGATTTATAGCCTACAACCTGGCTTCTGCCAAAAGCCGTTCACCATCTGTCCGCTCCAAATCTTCGATCTCCTCTGCCATGAGCACTCTCTTTAAACGTTCTTCCCGGATCTCAGCTCACACAGCTCTCACCGCCACAACAGATGATACGTCCATATTCTCCAGCGGTACATCTCGGCGGCCACTTCCGTCACACATGCGAAGCGATGTTTCTCTGACATCGGAGAACCTGTCGCATACGGGTGATGTGGAGTATCTAAGTGCGAATATGAGCTCCAGCAGTATCAGTGTTGGTGGAAACGGGGAGAGAAGCAGCCCGTACCGATCCCTCCGCCGCCTTCAAACAGGACCAGTTACCCCGCCCCCGTCTTCTTTCCGTCTAAATAGCACAACCAGCTCGCCCTCTATACCCGTTCCCTCAACATCAACCACCCCACGCACACCCCCGCACCCTCCCCCGCACCCACAAACTATATCTCTCTCAGCATCTACGAATGCCGCCGATCCCGATAATATATCATCGTCAGAGCTGAAGCGCCAAATTGCGACGCTTGAAGCTGAGGGCAGACGGTTACTTGATGCGTTCAATGGGCTTGAGCTCACTGCACTGACTCGACGTCATCCACCACGAACGCCTTCTGTGCGCCGGGTCCGGGTTGGAATGGGAGGGAGCGATTATGGTAGTAGAGGTGGGGGAAGTGAATATGGTGGCAGAGGCGGGGGCAGTGAATATGAAGGCAGTGGATACTTGATCACCGGGAGGGGCACACCTTGTGAGGCCGATACTCAATCCATCTACTCTGCATCAGCAGCCTCCAGCGTCAGCCAACCGCGCTCCCAGCCGCAGTCATACCGGAATCCCTCACTACGTGCTCCGCCATCAACATTATCTGCGTCTGCAAGGAAGCGTAGTTTGTCATCTATATCGTCTCGCGCACGCGTCCCCACAAATGGCTCGATGCACGCTTCGCACTCCTCGCCGGGACTCACCCCAAGCAGGCTACGGGAACTAGGCAGTGTCTCCTCTGTTAACCTTGCACGAGACTCTTCTATTCATCTCCCATCGACTGTGCACAACTCACCGTTGCGTGAAGTACCTGACGATGACGCCTCCATGTCGGCGCTCGAGAGCGAGTTGAGTGATATTCGACGTCGGCGAGGTGAGGTGACTGCACGATATCAAGCGCGGCTGGAATATCTGCGGGCGCAACTTCGGGGGGCAGAACTGAGGGAGAAGTTGATAAGGAAGTGAGAATAGAGGTCTTCGGGTTGGTGCGTCGATGGCGGCTCAGTCATTTGTAATCGGGATATCATTATATACCTCCGTTCGACACTACTGTTCTGTGTTATATGTAGATCATACTGGCGGATTTTTTGGTTGTCATTTCGCGTTCAGAAATACCGTTCAAGTTGGAATTTTCCACAAAGCTTCGTTTTAGGTCCTGTTTAAGTAGCTTGTAGCTACAGTGTCACATAAGCGCTCAACCCCTCTCAAAGGGGTCTCAATCAATTCTGATGCAGGGCCTGCCATTGACTACTTTCAATGTTCAAGACGATGTTCTCATTGCTCCGGACGACGCTCGCACCGCGTTTACCAGCCAGCATCCGTTTCCGCTCACAACTTGCACCTCGTCAAGTCCAACATGTTAAACGACACAAAGGTCGTGTTCCGATACCCACAGGCGGGTCAACCAAAGGCACCACACTTGCCTACGGTGAATGGGGAATCCGCATCAAGGGCATGGGTGTTCGCTTCAGCGCGAAACAGCTGACTACAGCTGAGGAAGTCATAAAGCGCAAAATAAAGGTCGTCAAAGGCGCAAAAGTCTATCTTAGAGTTTTTCCTGATATTCCAGTTTGCATCAAGGTCTGCTATACATGTGTTTGTTCTCTGCATGGACTTTTGACATGTCTTCAAGGGAAACGAAACTCGTATGGGTAAAGGAAAAGGGACGTTCGAGTTTTGGGCTACCCGGTATGTTCTCCCTTGTGCTTGTGCTTCGTGAGGCTCATTTGCGTAGCGTTCCCACCGGTCGTGTCATATTTGAGATTGGAGGGGCTCCGATTAGAGAAGAGTTGGCACGCGAAGGCAGGAATTCCTACCCACCTCTATTGTATTCAAACTCATTTCTTCACAGCTTTACGCCAAGCAGCAGACAAGCTCCCAACGATAATGGAATTCATCACACGTTCGACGCCCCCTAGGCTAGGAAATTTAGTCCTACAACCAGAACCCTCCACCGATCAACTTTCATCTCCTACACAAATAATTGAGACCTAGTAGCGCTATTTCGTTCACCTCGCAATGTATTCATATTTGAATTACGGGCTTTTGTACAGAGTCATCCAATTCTTAGCTTTGTGGAGCCTACATCACAAATGTTTAAAGCAGAGGTGATAGCATCAGAGGTAAGCGGTATGTATATACATTGGACATCCGCCGTGTAGTAAGTTTGACGGAGATTGTTTGCAAAGGGCGGGAGAAATTATAAATGAAGGAAAAAACATAAGCACAGATTACTGCGATATGCTCATCAAACTTGCAACAAACGTCAAAATCTGCAGCAACGATCAGCACGACGACGAAGACCAAATATGGAATAAAAAGAGACGCACAAGCCGGGGACGAACGTCCACTATGTCCTCAGGGACCAAGAAAATCAGCGCATTCATCTTTCTCGCAATAGAAATAGCCAATTTCGCTTGAAAGGAAGAGAAACAAAAATCAGCATCCGAGAAACCCCAATGCCAAAAAAACTTACCATTCTGCCGCCGATCTTCATAAGCCCCACTCTCGCTAACATTAATCACAAGAGCGGGGTCCACGATCCCTGGTCTCATCGCGTCCAGAAGATCGAGGAAGAATAGCCCAGTGGTGATAGCTGGATCTTTGAACGATCGGATAGGTCGAACGCCAGTTTTGCCTTGCTGTACTGTTGCGTTTGCCCATTTAAGCATGTCTGTGTCGCTGATGGGTTTGCCGCTCTTGGAGAGCGCCATAAGGGTCTTTGTGATGTTCAACCTGCAATAATCAAATTAAAACCGTATAAGTAGTGTGAAAAACTCGATGTACCTCATCAGTTGCCAGACAAGACCAAGAACAAGCGTCTTTGAACCATCGACAATATCAGCCCCCTGGATACCAACGAGGTGCATCCCATTCTGTTTCCCAAGCTCCACCGCATAGTTTGTGTTCTCTACTTGCTTAAAACGAGAGAGCGTACTTTGATTGGGAGTGACGCCAATATCTTCCTGCTCTTCTTCATCAAGCATCGTTAAGGGTGCAGCTTGTGCACCGCCCTTGGGCTTCGAAACACGGCGCCATACTACAGAGCCAGGCGAAATCTTGTCGAATGCTTGGAGGATGATGAGTCCATCACGTAAGTTCTCGAATAAGTTGAACACTGCTGGCTCGACGCCGAGCGAGTTGAGCCATAGCATGAATGCGCGTGCTTCACGTTCGCCCTCTGCATCAAAGTCCTCGACAGTGCCGTAATCTTTGGCTTCTTGTTCGTCTAGGGGCTCGAGGCTAGGCCAGGTATTAAAGAGGTTTGCGACGAAGGCAAGGTTGAGACGGGGGTTACCGGAGACGAGGGATGAAGGTGTTAGGTACTTGCGGCAGCCGATGGCTTCGGCGTTTTGGAGGACTTGTTCTGCGCGTTGTCTCACGTCTTTCGTTTGGAGAGGTGCCAGAGAGCATTGGTCTGGTTTGAGCTGGTTCAAGAGGACGGTGTAGTTCTCGCCGTCTGAGACGTCACGACTGAAATTGTTAACTCTAGCAGATCATGAGTGAGAAAAGATCAGTCAATATGCACGGATGATTTGCGTACCTCCGTTTCCATCTTGCGGCTTTTAAGTGGTAGTTGAACCAACGGAGTAGAATTTGATCTGGCGTCAACCGTAGAAGATCGTCAATAGTTTCGCCATCCTCACATAGCCGATACAATTCAGGGTGAATCTTAATATCGACTTGTGCGAGTAAACCACGTCGGATGATCTGCCAAATAAGCCCAAGGATCAAATGCTCCCTTCCCTCTGCGATATCAGAAGAGCCGATATTGACAACTGAGCATCCAATACCCTTAGCAGATGCGATCACAATGTTATTGTTCTCCGTCATCTGGAAAGCATTCAACGGTTTACGCGCGCTTGGTTTGTTCAGCACACGCGTATCGATGGTGTCCGGGACGGAATCGTTGATCAGTTTGCAAAGGATGAGACCATCTTTGCATTCGTCGAAGAGCTGCATGGTTGATGTAGGGATTGGGAAAACGCTCCCGATGTCGGGGTCGTTCTCGATCACCTGCAACGATTGAATAAGAAAAAAGATGACAGTTATGAGGGGAACTCACAGTGTTGATGTGATTCGTGAATTCCGTCCGCTCGTCTTCATTGATCGTATGACTGACATTAGCGTTCGAGCCTTGAACAGTAACCTTTCCTGCTCGTGTTGGAAGGACGGAAGCCTTGGTTTGTGTGCGCAGCTTAACGTTGAGCTGACGGAGGATAGCTTATGAGTGATGTGCGGGATGACATCATGGATGGCGTACGGACCTCTATCCAGTCTTCGAGTTCGACTTTACCACTAGCATCGACAGAGACATGTTTAAGCGTCTCTCGAGCCTTGTCATACGATTCTCCGGTATTTTGAAGTGCTTGGAGAACTGCGCTCTTGTCTATACGACCTGGCGTGTTGGTACTGATCGCACTGCGGACGAGATTCATTACTCAAGTAAAGTCGAAAGGAGATCTCACGTACTTGAAGCGATTTACGAGATCAAACATTTCATCTTTGGAGATTTCTGGATATTTCTTTTGAAGTCGAAATGCCTCCATTGGCGATGAGGAGGATAGTGGCGGTAATTGGACAGAGTAAGTTGTGGAACGCGGCGGTGCTGGGGGTCGCCACTTGACTGCTGGCGATTGACTGCGCGTGACCATCACCATCTTCAGAGTTTTCAGTTGCAAGTTGTTTCAAACAAACTTCACTCTTCCTTTTCTACTTATATATAATAACCCTTCAATCGAGTTCTACGCAGCACGCAGCGCGCCGCAGTTCCGATCGATAACATGGAACGGTTAGAGGGCACAATGTAACATTTGAGCCACTATTTTGACTGCGCACGACACAGCTTCAAGTAATTACCCTTGACCTCGTGTCAATGGGCAGTGGGCACTGCAGATGAGCGCTGATCCTCAGTAGGGTACAGACAAAAAGTGGAGTTGTTAATGTACAGCGAACTTTCCGACATTCAAATTTCACAGGGTGAATTCACGATGCACTCAGAGGCCCACAGATTTACCAGTGTGAATTACTGCATCATTAAAACCACTGTTTGCTTTTTCCGCCAGACTTTGATGCACTTTTATCAACAGCAAAATATCAATGGAAAGTAAATATCCAACAATGAATGATCAATATATAGTTGATGATTTTCAAATCAGTGGAATATTGTCAGAATGTCCAGCTTCATCTAGCTTTATAAAGTCAGTGACATGATCTAAGATGTTGGGCCAGTCCAAGCATTACCTCAGGGTGGGACACAAGCAGGTGGAGCTGCTGGGAGGGTGGGAAACCTGCTTATGAATTCAATACCGCACTGACTCATACTATTAGTTACCACTTGCTTGTGCAGTCCCACATTTCATGCATCCTCCAAAACCACACTTCTCCTACTACAAATCTTCAAACTACTATGTCCATTTGAATTAATAATACACAAGAACATCTTATGAGCTTAGATTGATGCATTCCAACAAGAAACAAGAGAGATAAATTTTTGATTGTGACAAAGGCTTTTATCACTTCCATTGTCACCTGCCATTCGCTGCTGTAGTGGAGTTTTAACTCAGACACATTGGTGGCAACACATCTTGATGCATCTACTTGCTGCATGGATGGTGCGTGCTTGAGTCAGTGGGAAGCAGAAAGGTCCCCGAGATCCCACCAAAGAGGCTCACATTCAAGCTGCTATTCAGGATACCTTGACTGGTGTTCATGGCAATTTTTGCAGTGCTGCCATAGCTCACAATGTAAGCACTCCCTCAACAATTTTATTGTCCTGACACTTGCACAGCCCTTGCAGATAGTCCTTGATTTTCAGTGCTATATGGTTCAAAATGATGCACTTGCAGGCCTGTTCAAGTTGCTGTTGCCAACCCAACTTCAAATGAAAGCTCAACACCTTCAGCAAGTACTCCTCTCTCCACAGCAGCCAACAATATGTTCTACCCATAGCTACCATTTTTTCTGCAAATGCAAGGATCTCTCCTCATTCCATATCCAAACCACCTACATCATGTTGGCCCCGTTGTACTCTTAACAACTGCTCCCATCATATCTACATCATCACAGCCATTGCTGTCTGGGCATCCTAATGGTCTTCCTTTTCATTACTCCAGCAACTCACAATACATATTCAATTAGATTACTACATGCTAGCCACTGGTACACTTGTATATATCTTCCTAATATCTATCCCCCAGCATGTCGAGTGGACTGCAAAATCAGCCAGTGTGACTATTCTGTGACTTTCTGTGACTTTTTGTGACTGCACAAAATGTGGGACTACATGAGCAAGTGGTAACTAATAGTAAGCAAAGTTGGTCACTAATGTATGGCATTAGCCATATTAAATGTGATTTATACTATGCTGACAAGGAACTATAAACTTTGTGAGAATATGTGAGGAAGGGAAGGATGGGTGCAATAAAATGATAATATAATGAGTGAGGGATATGTGAGGTACTCTGAATCTGATGTTGGTAGTAGGTTGAAAAAATAAAAAGGAAATAAACAGCAGCAATGCTCAGCTGGAAGTGTGGTGCCAGGAAACTCTGGCAAGCTATGTTTCCTGGCACCTTACAATCCAGCTTTGTCTAGCTTTATAAAGTCAGTGACATGATCTAAGATGTTGGGTTGGTCCAAGCATTAGCTCAGAGTGGGATACAAGCAGGTGGAGCTGCTCACCCACCATGCTGGAATGTCTGCAGCTCTAGCTGCTCAGCTCAACAATAAGTGGAGGCAACTCTATTGAGACAACACATTGGTGAGGTGCTATGAAGAGATTTGCTCAAATGCACAAATATAGGTTTCATAAGCTAAGGATCTCCAATGCCCAGTGATTCACACTATCTCGAGGTCAACTTTCTTCACTAAATAGAATGAAGCACCTCCAATGTGAAATGAATGGCCAAATGATGTCCCCCAACCTCATTCTATTAAGATTGAATTTATTTGTGTTACAACTTGGATGAATCGAATGACGAAAGCTCAAAAGAGAGCGATCAAGTCATCAAGTGGGTTCTACTCTCAAACAAGAGAGATTTTAAAGTCTTGAGTTCAGACTACTGAAGAGGAGTGCTCTAAGGTAGAAGTCAAGATATCAGACTCAAGGGTTGTGAAGCCCAAGAGAAGGGATCAGGTTTCAGATTAAACCAAGTAGATTAAAGTGAGGAACTCAGATGTTACATGAGTGATATATATAGTGAATGAGAATGATGTTAAGGGCAGGCTTGTCAGAGATAAGACTGCTGTAAAAGGAAATCAAGAAAGGATGCGTAAGTGATAGCAAATATAGTACAATGATGTCAGAGATAAGAGATAAGAGATAGAACATACTAGAATGTTCTTATGAGGGAAAATGCTGAGGTGGAGATATAACTACAAGGCAATGCAGCTGTAAGTCCGAGAGTAAAGAGAAAAAGATAGGGTGCCAATGTTATTGTAACAATTTGCTTCATGGCCTAAGCCTTCATTATAGGGCAAACATCACCTTTGGAATTGTGCTACAAAAAGAGAGGATCATTACCTACAGCTGGCACCACCTTGGTAAGGTTGTGAAGGGCAGCAAAGGGACATAAGTTCCCTTGCTCATTGAGAAATACTAACTGAGTCTCTCTGGCCTGAGCTGTTTTTGCAGAAGGGAGGTCTAGATATGTGTATGGGCTTCCTCACAAGTCCTTGCTGAAGAAGACATCTGCTCTAGAAAGGTGTTTTGATGGGAAGAAGGTTGCACATAAGGTGACTGACACCTTACCAAAACACATCATGCCAAAGAATGCATAGGATGTCATTGCTCAAACACAGGCATTGAAAGGGTCAGATGTTACAAACTGGCAGAGTTCGCAACCAGAACCTTGTGGGGGCTTCTGCGTATGGCCTCTGCAACCAGTGGCCTCCGTGTGCAACGGAAGTTTGTAGCGCCACTTGAGAGATGGGGCTCTCCTTGAGTGGTAATTGTCTGGTCTAGTCGGTTCAACCAACTAGAGCAGAGCTTGTGATAGGGCTAGGCTTGGGTGCTATGAGCGGCCAAGAGTACTTATACACAAGGCGAAGCTTACTAGGCTTTTAAAGGATTGGGATCAAGACAAAGGTAGATTAAAGTTAGGGAAATACAACAGATGGTAGCTAGCTTTATATACGAGTATTCAAGCTGAGCTTGAACTGAATTAGCGGATGAAGACCGAATCGAGAGAACAATGTAAAGTAGTATAGAATGCAAAGGAACATACTGGAAAGTAACAGGAATGTTCCGTGAACCAAAGCAACGGTAATACAAGGCAACACGGCTGTAGGTCTAAGGGTAAGGGCAAAGGGGAAAGCATAGGGCATAGGGGAGGCTCAGGGGTTGAGCTGATCCAATGACTTTGAAGACCAGTCACGTGACTTCAAGGACATAGTCCAGCGACAACTGGCAACAATAAGGATATAGAGTCCGGAGGCGGCAAGGTAAAGGAAAATGATAAGGGGCCTGACAAACGTATGTTCTTGTAACATCAGAAAGGGTAAGGGTAGCTTTGAGTGCCATTAACATTGGTAGCATAATGGGTGGTCAGAGGGGTTTACAACAGCCACTCTGCAGGTTCTTGAGGCCATATAAAGACCAATTGATGCAGCTGTAGTGGGCATCTGAAAGTGGAGGTTGCCAGCCTTGGGCTATATGTCATACATGCACCACTGACAGATATTGATATGCCACACCAACTGATATTGGCTTGAATGGGGTGTTGCCAGACATTGACAAAATGGAGGCACCAGGATCAGGGTCTGTGACAGCCCACGATGCAAAGGAGTGAAGTAGTTTGAATGAGGCTGGGAGTTGATCTGATTCAGGAATTGAGAAGATGTCACAAAACAGATGAAATTTACAAAGACCAGTCCCATATGATCTCATGTCATGGAGGGATGCTTGATTAGCCAGACTGGCAATATAGCAGATGACTGGATTGGTGATTGTAGATGTGGGAGGAGAGTTCACCCCTTGCTTGAGAAAAATTCACTTGGATGCCTTACAAGATGGATGGAGGGAGGATGGTTTGAGCTCCAGTGATGAGAAGGCTCCAAGAGGCATATGAATAAGGTGCTCACTTGGGGGGGAAATATATAGCATCATAATGACCAAAGGATCAGTTTGCCAGTGAGGTGGGGTGGCAGTGAAATAGAGATGGGCTTGAAGCTCCAGGGAAACTGGCTTTGAAAGCTGGAATATCACCACAGGACAGAGTGTCTGCAATGTTGTGGGAAGGAGTATAAACTGCCTGCAAATGAATATAAACTGCCTGCAAATGAATGCAATACTCTACCTGCATATAGTAGAGGTGCTTCAGGATAGCATTCATCTTGGAACTGCATGAATGGCCCTTGTTGGTTACTGTTACCACTCCTATATTGTCTGAGCATACAATGTAGCACAGATTTGATAGGGTAGTTGCAGAAATGATGCTTTGGATAATAATTAGGATAGTCATGTCAGAAGGGTGCAGAAAATATAAATACCCAAATGAATGGCCACTTGAAACCCTAGCTTGATAGCTATGGCCTCTGCCTAACCAATATTGAAGGTATGTAAAGACTCAACCATGAAACCTGGTGCCCAGTGTCAAACAGCCCAGTGGCTCTGAATGACAATACCAATCCTGAATAATGTACTGGCATTGCCTCACCACCCAATGTTCAGTGGGGAGGATGGAGCTATGAGGATGTGGTTTGGAAGGTGTGATAGCAGAATTGAATCCATAGAAGATCTGCAGCCACAGCTGCTGACAGGTGAAGGTGAGCTTGTGCTAAGTGAAAACTTGCTGCAAATATTGCTACAGAATGAAGAAAAGGCCAAATGAGGGGGAAAATGCATGTGACATGCACTAATTTTCCATGTGAGCCTGCAGCCTCCTTCATGGTGAATGATGTACCAGCCAGCCTCCAGCTGGCAAGCAGTTGCTGTATCTTGTGGAGTTTCTCCACTGGAAGTGAGACCATCTTGCAATTGAGATCCCAGTCAAAGCCAATATACCTTTGTATTGATGTGAAACAACACAGTTTCTCAAGGCTCCATGGCACACCACAATACTTGTCACAGCTATGAACTCTGCTTCAGACCATGACTGATGAGGTAACCTAATAATTGCTACAAGAACATATGCTTGTTAGGCCCCTTATCATTTTCCTTTACCTTGTCATCTCCTGCTTCTATATCCTTATTGCCAGTTGTTGCCAGACCTTGTCTTCAAAGTCACATGACTTGTTCTAGAAGTCATCAGATCAGCTCAACCCCTGAGCCTCCCCTTATGCACTCCCCTATGCCCATGCTTTCCCCTTACCCTATCCAATTGGACCTCTGGCTGCATTGCCTTTTATTATCATTGTTTTGGTTCATGGAACATTCTCTTTATTTCTAGTATGTTCCTCCGCATTCTATAGTACTTTACATTATTCTCCTGTTTTGGTTTTCATCTGCTAATTTGGTTTGAGCTCAGCTTTAATATGCATATATAAAGCTAGCTACATCACTTATACTTTTTCCCAACTTCAATCTACCTTTATTGGAAACCTTCATCTAGAAGCCTAGTAAGCTTCGCCTTATATCTAAGTACTTTTGGCTGCTTGTTGCATCCAAGCCTAGCCCTAGTACAAGACTCTCTAGTTGGTCAAACTGACTAGACAGAGTGATTATCCCTCAAGGAGAGCCCCATCTTATAAGGAATGCTACAAACCTTCATTGTACACAGAGGGCCCTGGTCTCAGAGCCTGTGCATGAAGGTCCCTATAATGTTCTGGTTGTGAACTCTGCCAGTTCATAACAAAAGATTGAAGTTCTAGCTGACTGTTCCCTTTATTAAAAGGAACAATGTCCTCCACCTCCTGGAGACATAGATTTGGTTGGGAGAGAGATCCAAGTGAAGACTCCCCAACAGATGAAGAAGATTCACTCTGGGTGCCAGCTCCAGGTGTTGCCATTGGCAAGAAAACACTCCTGCAATAAGAATGACAGGAGACTGAAAGATGTCCCATTGTTTCAGAAGATGAGGAGTTTGATGAAGGCACAGCCTCAACATTGTCAGATGAATTCCCTGAAGAGAAACCACCCAGACAACTCTCAGTGAACCCCAGCCTCAGAATGAGTGACAAAGACAAACCAAAGCCTACCAACCATGACAGATGGGCCAGGAGGAATATTATTCCTGATGGAGGTGGGTGGGCCCATGCAGGGAATATGTAGATGGGTGGGCTGAGGGTGTTATACAATACATTATATTAGATGGGTGTGCCAAGGGTGATATATAATATAAATGGGTGGGCCCAGGTGAATGATCATTGTAGATATGACAGAGCCAAGGTGGTTGTATATCATCACAAACACCCAGTACAGATGCAAACATGAGCAGCTAATACACTGCAGCAGCAGGTGATCTCTTGACATGGACTTTAATGACTCTTGAGTTGTCTTGCAGAATATAAAAGCTGACATATGAAGCTTGTGTTGCCCTACAAGATGCCAATTTCCAACTACCAAAATTTGAGTGAAGCATACCAAGTTCTGAGACCCAGGTCTCAACAAACAATTATTTGACATCCAGCACACTTCTACAGCACATGAGGTGTCTTGCAGAATGTGACAACTGGCATGTGAAGCTTGTGTTACCCTATGAGATGTCATTTTCTGATTACTGAGTGCGAGTGAAGCATACCAAGGTATGGACATCCAGCATTCAGCATCTAATTTCCCAAGATCAACTCCATCATGAATGCCCCTTCCACTTCCAATATTGAAATAAGCATGTGATGCACTTGGGCCCTGACTGTCACTCATCAGGCTTATGAATATACCAAACAAAAATTTGATGCAGAGAAGACAGGAGGAGACCCAGTCATACCTTCTCCTAACATAGACACTGATCTGGTGATGGCCTGTGATCAACTAGTTGATCACCTTATAAAGGCATATAAGAATCCCAGTGGGTCTTCCTGGAGATACAGAAAAGTCATTTGCTCATTCAAATTCCCTCACTGCAGTTCAGATGCAGATTGATATTGCAAGATATAGCAAATTGATCTCCCCAAAGGACACCAGGCATAACAAAGAGAGAGAGAGAAGAGGTTGCTTGAGAGATGTCCTCCTGGCCATGAGGACACAAAGCTGGTTGACACACCCACCACAATTCTTAATGTATCTGGCACCATCATCACATGGTACCTCCCAAATGCCCTGACTGATGCCACCCAGGTGTGTAATATACATTGTGACTCAATGGATGTGGAGTACCAACAGTACCAACAGGAAGAAATTTGGGCAGCTACCTGGTTCCTCACTCCACACCTTGTGAAAAGTGTGAAGAATGATAATAGTAATTGGTGAACCAACAAAGAGTGGTTCAAGACAATCTCAAACGAGGGTGGGATAGCTCCCAGATGCATACATCTATTACTGGCATGGTATTAGCCAGGAACTCATCCAGACATATGTCCAAAGTGTGGGAACACTATTGAGAACATGTCTGAAGCAGAAGAAGACAGAGATATCTTCGTCTGATGCCATGGTGTGTCAAGATCGTGCTCAAGGAGGACTATATCTGATGGGCTTGGCCTCAGCTCGTGCGCTGTGCCCCTTTCCCGAGTATGTGCCCTGTATTTCTAGGGGGTATGGCAGGATCCGGGCAAGTCCGGGTGATAGTATAACAGGACCCGGGTATCCGGATTATATTACAATAGGATATCCGGTCGGTGTCCGGATATGGGTTGGATGGAAGAGATGAGGCTAATCCGGATGAAGTCCGGGTTAGAAACTGACAGAGAAAGACTACCCAAGGGTAGAGCTGAAGGTATAGACTTAAGAATGTAATCCTAAGTCTCAGATGGTTGACTAGAGACTGAACTCAGGTCCGGAGGAACAGGAATGAGCAGAACTATGGTTGATATTCGAACTGGGGAAGTACTGAGAATTACAAGGGTTTATATACTGTAGGAAGCACTGGAATCATAAGTAAGCAAACACCTGAAGCTATGTACGAAGCATGTGGAATATAATACTAGAGTGTCTCGGATCATAATAGAATGTGGACGGAAATGAAAAGGCAGGGCGGATCAGTAATCAGACAGGATACAAGTATAACCGAAGTCTGGATGTTAGGGGTAATTACTAGAAAGGAAACAGGTCAAAGGAAATGTCCGAAATGAATTAAATCCTAAATCTGAGATCCGGATCCGGAGATTTCCAGAATATGACATGGTGTCACTCAATGTAGCAAGTTCAATGACCTGTTCAAGTCATCGAAGCTATTGATTTGACCACCCCATACATGGTTCAACATCAAAGGCAAGTGCAACAATGTGTGCAAGAAGTTGAGGCAGCAATCATCTGATGTCAAGATTGTTGATGACACTCAGGAGCTTCACACCCTTGTTGGGCAAACATCACTAGGTTCAAAGCCCAAGTACCTTGCTGCATGATGCCATGCCTTAGGTGAGGTCAGCAAGAAACACAGCAGGCATGCATGATTTTTTTCAGTGTACTCCTTTCACTCACTCATTGATTTGTCCTACCTGCTTGATAGCCTTCTATACATTTTGCACCTTGATTTGTCAGTTCTGTCACCTACACACTTGTCTTATGCAGCATGCAATCACACAATGTCTGATATTGAAAATATCTTGTTTGTGCCAGCAATCTCAGATATGTGATGAGTGAAAGAAATCAATTGAGCTAAGACTAGTAATGAACACTATCAAGAGATAACTAGAAGACAGGTGGATGGTGGGGAAGCTTCCCCTGTACATGAAGGGCTGATACAGTCATACGGTTGTGACACAGGATCATCTCATCAAGAAAAAAATCATACTTAACTGGTGTCATCTCTCAACAAATGTTATGGAAGCCACCAAACCACACATTGGTTTGTTTGGCAATCGATGAGTTGAAATAATACTTGCTGTTATCGTCAAGAAGTTCTGGGTAGGTCTTCATGTTACAGCACTTGTGGCAGAATAAATCACTGGCCTTATGCTTCATTCTGTGGTGGAAGGCATCAACACACATGCCCATCCCCTCAAAAAATTCAATCTTATAACTCTCAACTTTACACAGAGCATTGCAGTTGGAGTCATAGATCATATGCTGCAGTTTATGGGCATGTGGAAGGGAGAACATTTTCTCAACCATGATCTCAAGGAAGAGATGAGTTCAATGCAAGTTCTGACCACCAAACAAACTTACCAGCATATTTGAGACAGCTTCATGATGGTACATTGTATTGTGTCCACAGATGATCCCACAGGGGTGAACAATAAGTTGTTCATTGTTTATACACTGACAGTGAAATGTAGCCTTGAGTTTGGGGGGCGCATCCTTGGCACTGCACCCATCGGAAACATCTGACACTCCAGTTAAGGTCATCGAGGGCACTTGTAGCAACTGAACTGTGCCAGATGGTACATCATGTTCATACCACTTGTCAACATCCTGAAGGGTGATGTCCCCATCCATGGAAGTCAGAGGAATATGAGAATCCTGTAGGCCTATGGCATCGTTCAACCTAGTGATCTTCTGATGCTGCATCTTGCTCTTTCCACTGCATGACGAATCAATGATAGTGGTTTCCATGTGCAGATGGAGTGGGTCCTTGCACACCTTTGAACTCTTTCCTGTCTCAGGGTCAACCATGACCAGCTGATTGCAACTGTCCACTGCACAGACAGTCTCAAGGGCATGATGCTCTGCAGCACAGGATCAATGTCAATTACTTTCTAGGGGATTCTTGCACCATGGGACAGCACAGTAGGGGTGCCTGACTGTTACACTGTCTGTGACAATGACCTCAGTGTGGCACAGCATGCCATCAGGTGACTCAAAGATGTGCATACATGCATAGCAAGTATGAGGTAGTTCATCCTGACCATCAAGGACAATCCAGTTATTGTGTGCATACATCGCAGCCATAAAGCAATGTTTCTGGTCACCCTCATGTGGTATGGTAAGACGCTTGTCTCATCATTGATGATAATCAAGGAGGGCAAGCAGGGTGAAGCAGTCCCACTTGTTTAGTCATCAGTGAACTCCCAAACTGCCAGTCACCGCCATTGTTGGGGCCACTGTGACGAGCATGGGCAATACCATATAAGTGTGCACAATTCATGGCCAAAATACTGTAGAGAGCTGCTATCAGTGATGACATGAGAAATGAAGAGAAACATATGCAATCTGCATTAAATCCATCCAGTTCATGGTGAGCTTGAGCTCAATGAATTGATGATCAGACACTTAGATGAATTGAGGTAGGCCTCCATAGTATATTTGCAGCTGGCCCTTGACACTGTAGTCAGCCTGATAATTTGTGTTGCAGGCCCCATCACCAATGAGGAATCAGTTAGACACCATCATATAAGCATGAACATACCTCAGCACCTCAGATGAACCATCCATCCAGGCTACACACCCTCACCATGAGTAAATAGAACAATCTGCTGATCCTGACCTAGGAGCCCAGCCTCATTGGTGTGTAGCTTGTAGTCATCAATGAACAACAAGAGGGTATCTGCAGTTCCATTAAACTTGGGTGTGCAGTCTGTGCCATGCATAGGCATGTGGTAAGGAGCAGTAGACATGGTTGGTGGGGGAATAGTGACTGGTATGACTGGCAATGGTTTGGGGACTTGTTCAGATTGCTGGACATATGTTGCTGAGTGAGCAAAGATTGTGTAACTGCCTGGGATCACATTTGGCATGTGTGGGGTTGTACTTGATTCTTGTTTAATGGGTGACTCTGCATGCATTGGTTCACTAAACTTGGTTAGCATGCAAGCAGAGGAAGAGGTTTACTTTTTTTGCCTTTGAAAGGCTGTTTGGGTATGCTTGGAATGCACCTGGGAAGTTACTTCTTGGTGTGTCGTGTGATGTGAAGTTGTCAAATGATTCTTCCTTCTTAGTGGAGTCTTTGGGAGATGGCATGATGGGCAATGGTAGTCATTTGTTAGCACTTACAAGGAACAAATAGTCACCACACAGTGGTTCTAAAATGGTGTGAGTGTGATTGCATGAGGTTTGAATGAACAAAGATGTTTGAGGAAGGTCCTTGACTGTTTTGTTGAATTGGGTGATGGCTTCTGCTCTTTTGAGGTGGTGTTTAGTGGGTCTAAGTACCCTACTAGTATTCTCAGGAGCATCCCTTGGGGTGGGCTCCAGTTGAAGATGAGGAATCTAAACTGCAAAAGAAAAGATCAAATGCTCCACTGTACAATAGATCCTGGGCACAAGCTCTAATTGATCTAAAGGATGGCTACTGAGAAAAGGACTCCTCTAGATGAGGGATGCTTCTACTACCAATAGGATACCTGCAGCATGCTGGAGCATGATAGATGAGTGCCAAATATGAGTGTGCAAGTGAAGCACACGTGATGCAAAGGCAAAAGAAGGCGTGCATGACAAGGGCGACTCTAAGTCCTTAAAGGAACTCAAGACATGGTTGTCTGTTGCTTGCAAGATGGTTAGCAACTGGAAGAAGAAGGTGGAGGAGGTCATGGCTGGTGGGGTTGTCATTGTGGTGAAGAAGAAGGCCATCACTCAAGACTTCCTCAAAAGACAAGAAACCTGGCATAACATTGTCAGAACCTATGGAGGAAATGGAAGGACTCACCAAGAGACTGAACTTGATTTCACTTAATGACTCTGACTACACCTTGTATTATTATAGGGCCACCTGAATTGACCTTTTTGTCGAAGAAATGATAGCAGGCCCAATTATGAAAAGAGGTAATACTACCAATGTTCAGAATGGGCAGAATAATACTAGGCAAAATGATAACAGAAACATGAATCATAAAGGACCAGCTTCAGGATCCAGGTTCTATAACCCACTAAACACACCTTTCAACAAACACACTTGCTTCAGGTGTGGTGAGAAAAAGGACATGGAATTCCTATGTGTCCACAAGTCAATAAGCTAATTTCTGATGGGAAAATACAGTGTTCACCTCATGGTCAGATAGTTAACCAGATGGAAAGGCTGCAAGACGTTTACCTGAAGAATCAGTATTGGAAGTGCTAAAGCAAGAGGATAAAGTGCCAGTAACCCATTTCATTAAGGTGAATAGTGGAGACACAGATTCATATAGCACAAATAAGGATAACAAATTGAAAAGGGCAAGATCTGCATATATTGAAGATTATGTGAGTTCTAATAGCATTGATAATGACTCAGATGATTTAATCAACCAGCATGAGCTTCTGAATCAGAAGAAACTGATTCAGAAGATGAAGCATATGCATTCCTGGTTGAAAGGGTCACTCTAAATTCCACTCAAGGAAGACATGAGAGATTCAAGGAGGTATTCCCTTCTGGTCAAACTAAGAATTTAAGGAAATCACATGATAAGGATAAGGGTAAAGACAAGGTACCCACTACTCCAGCTAAGAAAGCTGAAACTCAGGCCAAGCCTAAGTCCACACAACCTACTCTGGTTACTAAGACTAAGCCTGTTAACAAGAAAGAAGTTGGGCAAAGTCAAGAGAAGGGATGGGATAGTGATGATATAGTCATGGATGACATGGATGACAGGAAGGTTACTGAGAAATGCATGAATCATAATGATTCACTATTCAAACCTACATTGAACCCTGATTGTAAGACTACAACAACATGTCAGTGAGTATCTGATCTTGTGACTAGAGTTAAACCTGAGAAAATACTTGAATCTGTACTGAAGACCCCTATCTGACTTGAGGTAAGAGGCACATTTGGTTTGGACAAAGACTTGAGGGCTATTAATTCAAATAGCTATGCTTTGTGATGGTCAAGCAATTAATGCTATAATTGACACAGGTTCCCAGCTCAATATCATAAATAAGCATGTCTGGAAGACTATTATTAATAGGTCTATTGACATTGCCAAGCCAGTATCTATGAATGATGCTAATGAAGGCGAAGGTACACTTTGCAGATTAGCACAAAATGTTCCACTAGACTGTAGAGGAGTTAGTACTCATGCAAATTTATTTGTTGGTGATCACATGCCATTTAGTCTATTATTAGGTCGACCATGGCAGAGAGGAAACTATGTCTCCATTGATGAAAGAAAGGATGGAACATGGTTATTATTCAAAATCCACTTGATTTGGAAGTTCAGTATGAACTTCTATGCACTCCTGATGGAAATGATCCTAATTGGGACTTTGAACTGTCCACTTGGATCAGTAATATTGGTGAAACTGCAATGTTTTGCAAGATTAATGAGAAATTACTGGATTCAGAATTTAGTGTGGAAGTTTCTGAAACCTTAAATCATGTGATTGATCAGTATCACAGCCAGCTCCAAGCTGATTGATTAATTCAATCAAATTTTGTCAGTGAAAATCTAAATAAGTCTAATGAAATTGAAATAAAAGAATACATGAATTGTGTGTGGTTAAGCTCACACTTGAATCTCTTACACTATGCATTGAGTCCAGTTGTGAGCCACAGATTCTGCTCTCAAATGATTATTTCCATGCCTTGGAACAAACCAGGCATAGTTGGGTGATTGTTACTATAATAGAATTTCTGTGATTGACTGTTGAATATGCCATTCTACATCAGCTTCTTGTCTTTGCTACTCACTGCAATTTTTGTGTGAGCACAACATAAGGTAGGAAAGTCTTTAGAATCCACAGCATTGAGAACTGAATCTATAAAGGTCTCTGGACTGTCATCACAGTATGGCTGTCCATTCTGAATTTGTTCATCCTTTTCATTGGATAATATTTCAACAGGTGATGATTAAGATGAGTTCTTTCCTATGAATGATTTTGATTCTAATTTGAAAGATTCTTCTTCCTCTTGAACAAGGTTTGGTTATTTTGAAATGATTTATTTATGCACAACAGCAACAAGTCATCATATTAGAACTCACCTCATAATCATATGGAGATTTCATGTCTTTGACTTAGACACCATCCACTTCTGGCTTCTTTATAACCCAGCTGCTAATGAAAGTCTGATTTGTTTCTGCAATCCTTTTCCTTTCTAGAGCATGATATTATAGAGCCCAAGTTGAGTTTCCAGTATAATGCTTTGGCCTCTTGGTACACATTAAGCACCTGTGGACTTGGAAACCATGCTTTGTATTAGTGAAATGAAATATAGTACTGCCTCCTGGCTACAATCTGGCACTTGGATCACAGGCTATGAAGATATGACTATTTTAAGATAGAGATACCATTGTAATGGGTTTGCAACTCTTGTAATAGTTAGGGTATTTGAGAAATATTAGCACTTAGTATAATCTTCTTTGGCTTTAATCACTGCCTAAATCCTTCTAGGCATACTTTTAATTAATCTCTGACACACCTCAGCTAGTATCTTGTTTCATTCTTCTCTACAACCTCTTTTTAGTCAATGTGGGCAGGTGCTGGCTTTGGGAGTGGGACCTTGAGTTTTCCAAGCTTCAGTTTGACATGTGTCATGTGTTATCTCTCTAACTTTGCCTTTGCTTGCTCTTCCTCCCACTGTCCCAACTTCTCCTTATATTCTTGCCTTCATACTTCATTTCTCTCCAGCCACTTTGCATCCTTCTTTTTCCATGCTTTCATCAAACTTGCTTACTCATCTCTCTCTTGCCAATGGCTTTTATGTGCTACCACCTCTGCCTCCTGATAAATGGTTTTCAGTGGTTTCTGTAGCTTAGCTTTATAGGCCTTCATGGTATGAACAATAACTTTTTCTCATTCATGAGATACAATCCATTTTTTCATTGAGACAGACTGTATGCTTGGTCATCTTGAGTGGTGAGTAAAGGTTGATAGACTAAACAGCACACTCATAGATTGCCACTGTGTTACTACTGTACTCAACAAACATGCATGAAATACACCTCTATCAAAGCTTGACATAATGATCCTCAATCATATATCAAGTTTGTGTTTATCAGATCTCACTTACTTTGCTTCAGTGACACTAATAAGATACTATTGAGACACTCTGCACCAGCAACATTCTGGCAACACACACACTTACCAGCTCCCTTGCAGAATAGAACAGTAATGTGCTTGAAGGTTGTTTGCATGTATTTCTTCAATCTATAAATATGATTCTAGTTGTTCTGCTTTCAGGGACATATAATAGAAGAAAATGTTATATGGGATAGTGTTAAATTTGAGTGTCATACTAGGTAGACCCTTTTTCCATACAAGACCTGAGAGATTTGCTATACTTATAATGTCAATATATCATTTTTTAACATCACAAAAACACTAACAGACATTGGGCATAGTGAACAGTCATCTGGGGTAAGAACTCACCCTCATTGAGCTTAGGAGAATCCAGATATTTCTTCATCACATTGTGGATTCCAATAGTAACAGGTTGGAACTTGTGAATTGAAAATGGCAACATGTTTTTCATTTTGGATAGCCTGTCTGTTGCAGTATGGCAGATGGTACAATATAATTAGTGTACATGTAAAAATGAGTCAGTGTGCAAGGATATTTGATAAAAGGACTTACTGCTGCACCTGACAACTCATACATGACCCATGACAGCTTCAAGATCCATACTTTTGCTACAGGGTTATTGATGAAAGGTGAATTGCACCCAAACCAAAAGCCTTCATGAAACTTTCAGCAAGTAGTACCCAAAAACATGAGCATTTTTAAGCACATGGCATCCCATCTATAAAGGAAATAGGTGTACATGCTCCTTTCATTCAACATGGCCTCTACATGTTCTTGTATGTGTTATATGTCATCCTTGGCAGATAAGGTACTATTGGGCTGGTAGGCACCCTTTGGCTTCTTGAATCAACTTGCCTCATATGTTTAGTAATTCATTAATGACAAGCTTAATGATCATAAGAGTACTATCAGTAACTATATATATGTAAGTATTTATTGATGATCAATGAAAAACATATACCATGGCTATTTCTCATACATACTAAAGACAGGCATTTTCTAGTGATGACTTCCAGTGTGCTACAATTATCCTCCCAACTGGTCTCAACAATCATATTATATATAAGAAGTTTTCATACTAAGTAGATGTTCTCCTTGTCCTGCTCACTGTAAGAACCAATTTTTGAGGGCCTTAACACATAACATCTTGAACCCCATCTCACATACTGTAAATAGGTGCCATCATCATCAAGATCATCTAGCAAATGGTGCTCATTGAGGCCCTTAATGATATATGCTGGCTGGAGGTGCATGAGGATAGGATTGCATATAGTCTAAGCCAATCTTATACCAGTAACTGAGCAGATCTGCAGTGAGATGACTGATGTTACTGTAACATTAATGGTAGGGCCTTCTGTCTTGAATCATAGTTAGTAGTGAACAGAAAAAATATACTACAGCAAAGTGTACATACATGTATATTGCCCACAGCAATTTAATAATCTATTACAATTCCAGAGTCTGTGGATTGCTTGGAATGAGATTGGTTGGAAGGGGGGAATTGAAGCTCCATGGTTGTTAATGACAGATTGCATACCAGATATAGCACTGCTGTGCCCACACCCATGCCCACTGCCAGTGTGAGGCATAGTAGTAGCATTAGAATAAATGACTCAAATTATCCACTTAAAGACTTACCTTTAAATAAAACCATGGCTCACTAGGCTTGTAGGGTGGACAAACAAGTATAGGATTGGCTCAGCTCCAAATCAAACCTATAGGCCTACTGACACTGCTTATTATTGATCATGGCATGAGGTAGTATGAGTCAGAGTTGTGTAATCTAAACTTACAGGGAAATAGTAAGATTCAGCTCAAGTATAAATTTCTAGCATAAGTGCTTGCAAATAGGGTATGATTGCAATGATTATCAAGATAACAGCCAGCCACTATCAGAAAACAAATTCATATTCTTATAATTGTACCACCAGTGAAAGTATATATAGTTACTTGCAAAACTGTTACAATGTTTGGTACTTTTGTAGTGTACACAATATAGCACCTGTGGGTGTGGGAACCATGCTTTGTATTGGTGAAATGAAATATGGTACTGCCCCCTGGCCACAATCTGACACCCCAATCACATAATTTGGATTACAGGCTGTGAAGATATGACTATTTTAAGATAGAGATACCATTGTAACAGTTTTGCAACTATTGATGCAGATGATAGGATCTCAAACAAATATAAGGATAGTTACTGTTATTTGCTAATACAAATAAAGATATATATATAAATATTATGCCTGAGTTTTAAATTGGTCTCACACTTCTTAATTTTCAACCATTACTACCATAAGATCTCTCTCTACTACCCAAAAGAATACTATCCTCTTCCAGCTTGATGCTGGTCATTCTATTCACTCTATTGCCTCTACAAACTGGTTTCAGCATTGCTACTATCTTTAGGCTTCATTCTAAAGAGTGTTCTTTCTTGCAAAAGTCTATTGATGGTCATCCAACCAAACTTTCCCCTACCAATATGTATCATACTACCTACCTCATATCTACTTAGAAGGCAAAAACTGCTGTTCAAATGACCAAATCTCTTTCAAATATTATCAAATAGTCTCTTCATCTAAGTACCACTGGCCACTGCCTAAATGAAGGCTGTAGTCAAGTCCAAACACCCTCTACTTTTTGCCAAACATTACAAAGCACACTTAGACTTCATGTTTATGCTCACAGAGATTGAACTTTGAAGGACTGGAAGTTGGCCATATGGTTTCATAAAACCAAAATTAATCATCTAAGGTCAGATGTCACAAATAGGCTTGGAAAAAGTCAGGAGTGGGGCTTAGTAATAGATTGGTACCAGGATCCATCAAGTTTGATGAAGGTTCCTTAATAATGTGGAGATCTTTGCCTTCAAATTTTGAAGGACAAGCTTCAGAATTCTGTGGAGTTTTATTATCTTAATTCTTCTAATATCATCTTTCAGCAAGACAATAACCCTAAGCATACCTGCAAAAAGTTCAGTAAGTGGTTAGATGACTAAGAATTCAGGACTATGATATGGCTTGTACAATATCCTGACCTTAATCCCTTGGAACATCTATAGGGTCACCTAAAAAGAAGGGTCATAGAGTATGAGTATCCTTCTAAGGGAATGAAGGAGTTGAGTCAGATGATAGTGAGAAAGAATATTAATTTGTGCAACTGGACAATAAATCTGCCTTTTTGGGTGAACTCAATGATGGTGAATGTATGATATATACATGAATGACAGATTGTATCCTGGACTCAGTGATGCATCACACACTCAATCACTGCAGGCATATTCCCATTTTTCTCCAACAAATGTCTAAACAACATTGATTGAGAAGATAGAAATTTCCTCTCATATTGCCTGTCAAAACATTGGAAAAAATTAATTCATATGGTAAAGATTTTCTGTGCATGGGGCATAATACAAAATTGAACATGTTCCTTCAAGGATAATACTGGATTTTCCATCTATTTTCTTTTAAACAGCAGTGAACAATGAGGTTAAATTTCTTGTCTGTGTTTTCAAATATATACAAAACATTTGAAAAACATAGTATATTTGGACAAAAATTTAACATTATTGTAAGCTGCTATCTAAAAGACAATAAATAGAAAATCCAGTATTATCCTTGACAGAACATGTCCAATTTTTATATCATGTTCCATACACAGAAAATCTGAAACACATGAATTAATTTTTTTTCAATGTTTTGACAGGCAACATGAGAGGAAATTTCTATCTTCTCAATCAATGTTTTTTGGATGTTTTTTGGAGAAAAATGGGAAAATGCCTGCAGTGAATGTTGTGTATCATGCAATTTATTAAAGTCTGCTTTAGAGCATCATGTTTGCCAGCTGCTTTTGTATACCAACTGTGTTTCACATAATTCCTTACCAAGCAATCAAATTATATTTGACACTAATTAAGCACATTATCAGGAGGCAGCACAAGTGTGTGTAGACATGCCTAGATATGTACAATGTAGAAAGATGCACAAAAGGGCACATGGAGCACTGCCCTATTCTATAGAAATATGCTGTGAGTCTGGATATCATTCAAAATGTACAAAGTATACACTCTGACTCTCAAACATGCATCAAACATGTTCAGCCCTATCTTGGCACAGCCAGGTCTTACTGGGATAGAGATCACATACTATGCCTACTGAAAGTTAGTTTTCTAAGTGAGAAAAACACGATGCTTATTACAGTATCCATACAGACATGTCCAGACAATGGTAAGGTCAAATGGATTGATAAAGCAATCATAATGGCAACTCCACCTGAGCCAAAGAGCTCAGTACTATGCCCTATATAGGGTGCAGGAAATACCACCCCATCAAGCACAATTCCAGCTTAAGCTAGAGTCACATCTCATGACAGAAAGATGTGTGGCAGATGGTTGGAACTGCAAGAATCAGTAGGTGCAGGTTATCTTGATGAATGATATGGGCAGCCCTAACAGCTCCACCTGAGCAAAAGAGCTCAGTATTGTGTCCTATACAGGGCACAGAGAGAGCTGCCCCATCAACTACAATTCCAGCTTAAGCCAGAATCACCTCTCATGATAGAGGATGTATGGCAGATGGTTGGGACTGCACAGCCAATAAAAGATCCCCTAGACTCAACAAGAGGCAGCAGTCAACAGTTGAAGACATGCACAGCCAACAGAAGAAAACCACAGCAGTCAACAAACAATGACATGCATAGTGGGAGGCAGAGAGAGTAGAGAGGTATACACCAGATACACTTCACTATACAGTGAGGCAATAAGCTGAGGGGAAAAAATCAGCATTGATAAAAAGTGTGAGATGAACTATGGGTAGTCACACAATGGTGTGTAGGGAGAGCAGTGAGAATCCTGCAAAAGGTGCATATAATGTAAGAAAAAAGAATCAGAGAGATCAAGGAAAGATACTTTACCTTAATTGCCACAGCAGGTGACATCAGAAAGAACATCCGGTCCCAGCAACCACTACTCCCAGACTGGAAAGCCTAAGAATTCTGATCCTTTAGAGGACAGAGCAGAGGTCACCTCACCCAACACAACTCTTGAATACTCAAGCATGTTATTGTCATATAATAGCCTGACCTTTTGTTTGCTGATTGGTGTGTGCATGGTCTTCATTCTGGTTGTTGTCCATGTCCTCATCCAATGTGCTGCCACCTTCTTTTTCTTTACAAGAGACATCTGGATTGCCATCTATACCAATGTTAATGTCTACTCCTTCAAGGATCAGCAAGGTCTGCTTACAATTTGCCTTGGCAGCCAAATGCTTCTCCTCATGCTTCATTGTATATTCAAGGTAAAATGAGTGATGGCTAGCATCTTCAAAAGCATGCACTATCTTGCCTGTTGTGACCTTCTCAATAATCCAACTCCAGGCATTATGATACTTTATTGAAGAGATTTTATTAATGCAGCTCCAGAGAATTACATTTATTTGACCCCTGTCTTCAGCAGGTATAGCTTCTATCCTACACAAGTATCCTTGTAGCACCAACCAAGCTTCAACTGTACTGAATGGATTTGCCAAATCTAGAGTGGATAAATAGTTAAGGATACATCAATGGTTGCATATAATCACACATTATCTATTCTTTCCTATGTGAGGGGAAGGGCGCCTTAACAGAGGTAGATCCTCAAGATGTCCTTGGCAAACTTCCTCCAGATCTTTTCTCCCATCCAAAGCTTTATTACCAATACATAGGTCAGTAATATGGTGGTATGACCAAGCAGGTTCCTGAAGAGGGAATCCAAGAGGTGCTTGAACTCATGGTACATTAGCTCTGGTTTCACCTTGATAATATGAAACAACAACTCAATGGGCTTGTCCCACATGGAGTTCCCTGGAATATATTGCCTTATTAGCAGTAGAGAGGGGATACCATCCTGTTAAGATCCCACCTTTGGCAATCCAATCCTATTGTTTAACCAACCAGAAATGTGGAAAAGGCATTTGTCCTTCATGCCATCATGCCAGTGATATTGTACTCAGCATGTATTGACAGCTAGTAAACATGTCATGTCTCTTGAAAGCATCAAGGGCCTCAGCTTTCATCATATCCTCAAATATGGCTTCAAGGAAGTCTAACTCCCCATTGAACCATTGTGCCAGGTTGTCTGGAGGATACATCAGAGACTTGCCTATCTCAGGTATGTACCAACCAGTTTCTAAGCAATCCACACCTTCAGAATGTCATTTGACAAGGCAAGAAAATTGACTTGCTGAAAAATGTGTGATTCTGTCAGTGGATTAGGTTGGCATTCAGGTACATTGCTCCTAAGGTAATGATCTGGTTGTAAGTTGAGGTGAACTAGTTGTGGCACCAACAAATCCTCCATTCATCAAGAATGCAGATGCTTTCATTTTCAGGTGCTGAGGCATCTGGTAATAAGATGAGAAGCTCCTTGACAGCCAGGAGTCTAGCAAGTATGTGTTATGTGGTCTTTGCACTGGCATTCTTATCAATTATCTTGCACTTGTACTTCAGATTCTTCCTAGTGGTATTTTCTTCCTTGGCACTCCACAGCTCTCACATCTGAGTGTAGAGTACAATGTAGTATGATAATTTGAGCTAGGTTGCATGGTATTACATGGGAAGTGGTATGTACCCCACTGTTGTTTGTTAATGGACACTGTGACATGGCAAGTTTTGTACCTATGTTTAGTCTTTATAGACCACCTCAATCTCTTCTGGGACTTCAAATATCACTGGAATATCTGTCTGAGAGAAGACAGATTCCACCATGACAATTGGGATGGAAAAAGATGTCATGGGATGCACTAAAGGTATGATATGCTGTTGAATTTGCATAATAATTATTTGTATTGCCCTGAAATGAAAATGTGTGCCCTCCCCCAAAAAAAATAGAAGTTGTGTGTTGCCTCAAAAACTTAAGTTTTGTCACCTGGAAAACTCAAAGTGTGTTACCCTAAAATTATATGATGTTGCTCCCCAAAACAATGTATAATTTTGCACAGTTCAAATCATAGACTTCTGAGCATACTAATCTGCAAGCTGAGTTACTATTGCCTTTACACCACCTTCAATTGTACTTGCATCATTAAATGCCTTTTTGATATATGTTGAGAAATTGATTGCAGTGCCTTGTCTGTAGACACACTCTTGAGCAAGGGTTGTACCACTTAGGTTGCATGCTCTATTGGGCATGTCATTAGAATTAATTGATCCCAATGAGAGATGACACTACCATGACTATGCTGTTGAATTTGCACAATTATTATTTGTGTTGCCTCAAAATAGAAATGTGTTGCCCCAAAATAAAATGTGTGTTGCCCCCCAAAAAATCAAATCATGTCACCCCCCAAATGAAAGTTGTGTGTCACCCCAAGAATCTATCATGCCACCCCTCAAAAACAAAGTGTTTTTCATTAAGGTAAGGCTCATTTTCACCCAGGTTTACATGAAAGGAATTTATTAAAAGGTTGCAGTATGAGACAGTTGCTATGTACAATTACCAGAATATAAAACAATAAATAAAGTGCATTTAAAAGGAGGATATGTCAGTAATGATAGGAAGTTGGGTATGACTGTTAAGATGGGAGTGAAGTGGGCCGCTTCTAGAGGCTGAAAGTGACCAAAGATGATCAGGACTAGAGTCCAGAGTAAGTTGCCAATCTATTGATGTATAGTAAATG